>LOJH01035884.1:0-15652 GCA_001685095.1 Ellobius talpinus | reverse complement strand
AGCCTGTCCTGGAACTCATTCTGTAGACCAGGCTGGCCTCGAACTCAGAGATCCCCACCGCTTTGTGTTACTTTCCAAGTTTAGAACACCCCCTTCTCCAAATAAGCACTGAATTCTCTACATTTTGTTCCACATTATACCATAAATTTAAGTACATTTTATCTTTATCAAGTTTGAAATACTTTTTATTTTTATTTGATTGCCCTGTGATTTATTTACAAATCCACTATTTACTGACAAATATTTAGGAATCTCCTACGTTTGTATACTCTGGCTGTGCAAAGCAAGCATGTCGTGGGCCGTTAGGAAGGCTTGGCAGTTAAAAATCCTTGTTCCACAAACCTGACTACTTTATGTCAAACGGAAGAAAAGAACTGACGTCAACAGCCTGTCTTCTGAACCCACATGAACGACACAACAAGCATGCATGGGTGTGCATGAAGGTGCAGGCCCAGGAAGGACAGACAGACACACAGCTCTCCATATAATGGCTGAATATAAGTATTCTAATGCCATTGTTTACATAAAGTACTTTCATAAAAATGTTGGCTTTCAATCTAATCTTTCTAGATGCCTTTGAATTTGATTCTATTTATAAAAGTAATACAGATATTGTTGGCCTTAGAAATGCTATGTATTTCAATAAATCAGAACTATTTGCTATCTGAATGATCATCTTTTATGTTTAAAAAAATAGCTTTAGCAAGGGATGACTCAGGAGGCTAAAACAGGAAGGTTTGGGTGTTTCTATTTCTAGTAATTTCTTAGGGGGTCTCTGAGTAGACTGTGATATCTATATCAATATCCTCTATTTGTCAATGTTGAATGAATTATTGTAAAATGTGGGCCCCTGTTCAAATGCACATTTTCTCCAAAAAGATATTACACTTGTGTAATATCAACTCAAAAACTGGCCAATATGTTCTTTTTAAAAGTTCTCCAAAAATTAAAAATGAAACAAAGGGAAGCGTGTGTGTGTGTGTGTGTGTGTGTGTGTGTGTGTGTTTGCCTTCTATTTCATGGATGATTTCTGTTGTTTGTTCTGTGTTTATAGACGAAAGTCTTGCTGTGTATTTCAGGCTCACAGCCAATCGATCTGGGCTAAGACCTGCCTCCTGCTTCTCCTTTGAGAGGCATGGGATTAAGGACTATGCCACTACAACTGGCTGTCATTTCTTCAAATAACGTTTCTCTCCTTCACTTCCCCATTTTTAAGGATTGCAGACGCAAGTGCCAATAAGCACAACATCATTTGAAAGGCTTCTGGGCCTATGTTGACAACATCTTTGTATACTTCTAAGTGCCAGAAGATGAACTGCACCTCTGAATGCCACTTACTGGACTGCGCCCCTGCACTTTTCCTGCCAATCTGACATTGTTACAGAATATACAGAGTATCTGGGGATCTGCCAGTGGGAGAGCACAAGTCAAAATCTCTCACAGAGAATCTCCTGACTTCTATTTCTATTCAGGTAGAAATAAGTGAAAATAATCTGACGAAATGATGGCTCTAGAGATAAACATTAAAAACCATCAACATCTGACTCCATTTACATGACATTTTCAAAATCACACAAGTGTGGAGAAGTGTATATCAACAGTCGGCCACAGTGGCACACATTCATTCCAGTACTCGGGAGGCAGAAACAGGCATTCTCTGTGTATGAGGCCAATCTGGTCTATAAAGAAAGTTAAAAGCCAAAGAGTTACAAAGGAAACTGTTTCAAAAAATATATATAAACAAATATCACACACCCTCCAAATACAAATGAAGGGAATGAGATATAGCTGGGGTTGAGGGATGGGAATGGATTATTTCAAAATTAATAGATGCAAATATAGAATATATTCACAAACTTGAATTTCTCAGAGCTAACATGCAGTTTTAACTTACATAACTTATAGTGAGTTATGCATGTATTTTTTGTGAATTACTTCTGTCATTTGTGTAATTTCTGTTCACTGTCATTGGACATTGGAACAATTAGTACTGTCTACACAATTCGACAGAAATACTAAAACCTGTACTGCTTCCAGCAAAAACCACATTAGTTTTGATATGCAGGAAACTCAAGGAATGACATGAAGTACAAGAAGATGACAAGAAGAACAGACATGACTGTTCTCCTTCAGAATGAACAAAGTCAAACAATTACACATGCAGGGAAGGGTTTTCTGTGCTGTTCCATTGCGTGCCTAAAGCTTCAGACCCCTAAAACCATCATGAGCCATGATAATTCTCCTAAGGTAGGAGATGGACACTTATCTAAGCAGAGTGAAGCCATAATTTGCACCAATAACTATACTAAACAATACAACAAACTTTAATTAAGACAAGGTGTATAAGAATACCTGGTCCGCAGCAAAACTTGGCTAACATTTAGGCCACCATTCTGAAGTATTTTATTTCACTTATTGGTTTTGCCACATTGCTAACTTCGATTACATAAATGTGTAAAAGGCAAATCATACCACTTAACTTCTCCAGTCAAGAAATGCTTTTAAATAAAACATGAAAGTAACAAAGATGAAAATGGACACAAAGTCAATTAAATCCATTCCTCCTTAATGCAGTTACCATGCAATGATCCCATCACCATAAAATCAAATTAATCAATACAGCAACAGAAAGATGGTGAATCAGATTTTATATGCTGCCAGAGTGAATGTGAAACTATATTAGAGTCTCGTGGATTTAAATCACAGAAGACAACGTATAACCCTTAGACGTACACAGGAAGGAGGAGCATGGCAGGGACACGAGCTAGGGCTGGCGAGTTTCTGAGGCGACAGACACTCCCTTTAATGCTCTGCGGTACAGTGCAACACAGCCTGGTTCTCCAAACTGTCTGAGGCAGAGGTGTCTTACAGAAAACAGACCCGTGAAAATCAAAGAGGCGGTTCTGTACTTCAGAATTCTGGTTCCTTTGAAAAATACACTTTTATACTGGCTTAGTACTTACTTATTTTCTGAACACCTATCTCTTTCCTATCTTAGAATTTAAAAATAAATAAATGGCAAAATTGTGATGTTTCCCAAACAGTGGGAAAAATCAATTTTTCATAAGGTAAGTCTTGATAGGCTTCTTTGATTTGCTCACCAAGGAAAGATAAACTTTTATAAATCCACAAACTATACTGCACTAATTTCCACATTACAAAACCAAAAATCCCCTCCTTCCTTCCATAATTCCCACATCTCTTAACTGTTTTCCAGGCTGGCCTCTGAAATCCAGGGTTTAAATCCTGGGTAGCTGGGACTAGAGGTAACACATCCAGGATACATGTACGTGGCTACCCACATCAGGTAATGTATGTTCTCCACCACCATCCTAACAGTCAAGAGAAAACCATGCTAGTGCATACTTAAAAAGCAAAATCAATACAAGCATATAATGGATTGGGTTAAACTAAAACTTAAAAAGGAAGAAACAGAAAATTGTTATTATTTAAATTTTAAATAAAACACAACCAAATTTAACAGCACAGAATTTCAAAGAATGGTAGTTTGAATTGCACCGGAGTATACTCTTTTTCAAAGTGCCTTTAGATCCTTCTACAGGAAATAGCACACAGGACCTGTCTAATGGACTTTTTTATCAAGATGCTGACCCATATACAGTGGACGCCAATTCCTCAACAGAACAGGACAGTACTTCAGAGACTTAAATTTTCTAAGCCGTTTTTCTGAATAAAAAAAGAATACATATTCTATATTAACAGTAAGTTTCATTAGCCTACTACTTTTCAAACATTTTAGATTATATATGTTATAATGACCACCTTAAGTAAAAAGATTTGAAAATTATGTCCTTTTAGAAATATATTTTAAGGCTATAGCATGAAAGAAATTTCATACCTGAATGAAGAGGGTAGAGGTAGATAAAGTTTTGCTAAAAGCACTTTACCAAGAACATACGTGTGCTTTGTTGACCCACCCTTCCTAATGGTTTTTAACTAGACATAACTTACTGTCTGGAGATACAGGAGAGTCTCCATACTATCGTCATGTATATTTTCTGGTTTGTAATTTCAAATTTCCACGTGTTTTGCTTTTTGTTTTTGTTCCTGTTTTTTACTGTTTAAAAGGGAATGTGTTAGCTGGGCATGGTGCTCTTGCTATAACTCCAGCACTCAGAATAAAAGGAAGGAGGATTACCACTGATAACTGGGCAACAGTGAAACCTTGTCTTCCAGAAGCTAAAGTAAGAAAAAGGTTATAGAATTTCATATAATACACTAAATTATCTCATGCATAACCAGTGCTAATTATTTTATTTCCCTCCACATATGCCAGTTCCTCAACTGCTTTCCTGTCTTTTCATGTCCTTAGGAGGAATGAATTATTCTCAGGGTGTAGATTATAACATGGCATTATTCCAAGAAACAGTGTGAACACAAGAGCACAAATAGGTGTGTACAAAACACATGCTCTGAGAGAGAATTTCTTTAGGTTTTAAGTATTAATGATGATTGAACTAACAAGGTGAAAATGTCCCTTGCTTTCCTAAAATGGGTGAAAAAAATCTGACCTGAAACAATTCCTATTCATCTCTTTGGGTTGATTCTAACCTGGGTCGATGCTCTGCAGTTTACACAATGTCATTCACGTGGAGCTCTTACCTGGCCCTCTCCAACTGTCTCGGTGTCTATGACTGTGATGATGCCCGGCACCAGGGGGCTCCGCCTGGAGTTGCTGTGGACGGCAACATCATCTTCTGTCACCCCCGAGGGCAGTGTGCCTGTCAGCTGCGTCACCACCTTCCCAACCATCGTCAGGCCACTCTTCAATGTCTACATGACAAGAGGCAAAATGGGAAGTCTGAACAGGAGCATGTACTCGAATCCATTTATTCTCTTACAATATCTGATATATGCATATAGCAATAAACTCCACAGATTTTCAATCTGCTGTTCAACATGATCTTGAAACTCATATAGAAAAATCAGCATGAATTCCAGGAAATATCATGGATGATGCACCACGTCAGTGATACTAATTACAAGCATAGAGCTGCTAAATTTATATATAAATTATATATTTATTATAACATTTCTTTTACTGCATCGCCTTAATTTACATATTTTAGCATATGACATAATATGAAAGGAGCTGGCCATGTGACAATGTTTTAAAATATTATATTTCAAATTTTATATTCATTTCATCAAGATAAAGATTGAGACATTGACAGAATACCTAAGTGGGAAAAGATTATAATTCTAAAATATACCTATGCTATTATAAAAGACTATCCACTAAGAATGATGATGGGAATTACTTTCTAACTCCATAGTAAGTACCAGACAAATGACATCCAATAGGAAATGCAGCTGACAGGTTTCTTTCTTGTCTGTGAGAAGTAATCCAGCGTACACTATTCTACTCAAAGCAAGAGAGTAAAGCTACTGCGTGTATTTTTCCTCATTCATAAATCTCAACTGACTGTCCTGATATATATTAATAGAAATTAGGGCGGGGGCTACAGCTCAGGGAGAGTTTGTCTCACATGCCAGCGGCCCAAGGTTCAGACTGTAATGCGAAGGAAAAGCACAAGTGAAATCGTAACAAAAGGCTCTTAAGAAAACAGCTGCTTTTCTTCTGGGAAAAAGAGCTAAAAGAGAAAAAAACTGTAACAAATAATAAATTTTTGAAGAAGATTTTTCTCATTAGAGCTAGAACAAGCATCTTAGATTTCAACAGCATATCAAAAAATATTTGTGGGGAAATAATTATGTAATAAATAACATTATCTGTAATAGGACCTATATGATCTAACGTGTGTGCGCATGTGTGTGTCTTAGTAGTCTCTTACTTAGGTCTAGTTATATCTGTCTTTTGTCTTACTATACCACTATAAAGAAACCTATTATTGCATAGATACTTGAAAGCAAATAATCTTTTATATATTTTCTTCATCCCGGAGTAGCACTTCAAAACAGCTTTTTCTCACTGCTTTCCGTAACAGTCAATCTGAATTTCCTTATGTAGACTGTAAGGCGGTTAATTTTCTATTCTGGTGCTAAGAAATTGTTTAAATAAGATTATTTGATTACAATTATAAAATCTTGATTTATGTTTATTAGTTCTCTCCTAACAGTCGTATATTAATGTGTTTTCACCCCAAGGTGGTCAATTGATTTAATAAAAATGCCCATGTTTTTTCTTGTTACCTGATAACTTAACGACAACGGTTCTGAGAGAGCAACACCATTAGCGCTAATGGCTAGGGGGACAACTGATAGGGCAGAGAAAGGTTCAAAATGACGAAGGACCCTGTGGCCGATTTCCTGCATGGGAAGAGAACACGTACCATGTCTATAGGATTAAAGGCTGTAATGGATTTCTCTCACACTTTGCTATAGTCACATGGTCGGCTGCCTTACTGACACAATCACGATTGAAGAACCTTTAAAGAATCTAAACATTTGATACTGTGCAAAGACTCATCCAACTTATCAGCTCCACAGAAAGTTTCTCTATTCCCAGTTGGTGCCTCGCCCAATCACAGGTTTGTGTCAAGTCTGTGTTCGCATTAGCTGCTCAGATAACATGGGAAGGTGTGTGAGTGCCACAGCATCACATCCGCCTCTCACAGGAAGTGCTTGTAAGTGTGCTTCATTCCAACACCATACAATCCTTAAGAATACTGGTAAGCCTGGTCTACAAAGAGTTCCAGGACAACCAAGACTGTTACACAGAGAAACCCTGCCCTGTCTCATGGGGGAAAAAAAAGACTTAAATTTTTACTTATGTACATTCTTTTGAAATGTGGTTTCTCTGTGTAACCAGACCTGGCTGACCTTGAACTCACAGAGATCCTCCTACCTCTGCCTCCCAAGAGCTGGGATTATAGGAGTGTGCCAACACACCCATTTTACTTATGTTCATTCTAAACCGAAGGCTTCACTGATGCAGAAAGCACTCACACACAGCCCTAATTAGATGGCTGCAATGAATCTTACATTCTCATAACTTACTACACAAATTGCAGATTAGGTGATTATAAAATTTAGGGGTTGTATTTAAAAAAAGAAGAGATGGTTTAACCAATAGTCATTGTTCTTTCCGAATTACATCAAGTCTTCATGCCAACATGACTGAAATAGACTGCCTTTTTCTTGTTTCCCTGGTGACTCTTCCCATTGCCTCATGGCTTGCTCTTCTGCATTTTTTCCCACTATTTATGTGCCCCACTTTTATTCATACTCATTGGCATAAAAGCATGAGCTGATATGCTCAGGGGCAAACACAGAGGATATACAACCAGACACTTTCACATTGAAAGGTCTTGCTGATAAAGGTCCAGCTACCTCTGCGTGGGAACAGCTCCATTAGCACTGATGGCGGGAGTGCAGCAGCTGAGGCAGCAGGGAGGTTAATCAGGCTTCCTGTTTGCTTGCATCAATACACTGTGGCGCCTGGTTCTCTTGGTCCTTCAGAGGCTTACTTGACAACACTAACAGATTCGGTGTAAGTCGTTTCTTGTGAATTATTGAAACAAACATTTGGCTGCTAATTGAGGTACACTAATGTGTTTTATAATCACTGCAGTTTGAGATTTTAGCACAAAACAAAACAGTTACAATTGATTGGTGGGTTTTTGCCCCCTTTGGTTTCAGACATCTCAAAGTTTTATCTTTCTGTTTGAATTCATTCAGCAGGCAGAACTTTGCTGGTTATCTTATTTAAGTGTACTTTACAGTTTGACATTTTTAACAGTGTTTTACTTTTGAGACCACTACTCTTTAGCTATGGATGGGCCAGAACTGAGGCCATACTGGCCTCAACCTTGGGACAGTCCTGATTCGTAATTTTTGCTACATCTTCACCCTATCAGGTATCTGTTTTGTGTTCTTGCCCTATGAGATCACAAGCCACAATAGGAACAAATTAAAACCAGAATAGGCTAGGACAGTGGTTAAAGATTAGATCTAGACAGAGAGCATTCTAGATTTGAATTTTAGCTGTATCATTATTGATTAACTGTTTAAGCTATGTTTTATTTAAGTTTTAGCTTCAACTTTCTCTTCGGGAAAATTGAGAAAGTCTAAACATAGCTAATGTTACAAGCTTTGAGAAGTCCTAATGCGTGGTGGTAGTCGGGTTTTCTGAAATTCTGTCAGAGTAAGAGTCTATGTATCATTAGGTTCTTTTTGTTGCTTGATACAGGGTTTAAAGTTGGCCTAGAACTCGGGTTGTTCTTTCCAGTGCTGGGATTAGAGGTGTGCACCTCCACACTGGGGATCAAACCTAGGGCTTCATGCTTACTAGGCAAGAAATCTACCTACTGAGACAGATCCACAGCGCTGTTACTAGGTGCCTTACCCCAGTAAGTGGAGGATGAATGTATGTTCCAGGTGGTTTCTTTATTTGCTCTTAATTTACCAGGCAGCTTTAACACTGGGCTCAACTTGCCCCACTGACCACAGAACCTGCACCAGTGGCCTCTGGAGCACTGACATCACAGGCATATTGCTACTCTGACTTGGCCTCCATGAACTTCTGGGGATCTAGACTCAGGTCTGATCCCCCTGTGCAGCAAGTGCTCTTTCCACTTACCCATCTCCTTAGCCCTATTACTGGTTTTTAATTGAAATTTTTCCTTGGGATTTTTCCCCTTTTCTTTCAATTCTCGTGTAAATTGCTAACTAGATGATAAGCAAACTAGTTTACCGCTTAATCATTAAAATTTCAGGCTGGTGAGATGATGTGGTAGAGCTGATCCCTAGAACACCAGTGGAAGTGGAGAGTAGATTCCTGAAATTATTCCTCTGGCTTCCTCACACATGCCTTGGAACATGGGCATGTATACACTCACATATACACTAAAAGCAATAAATTAAAAACTTGAAAGGCTGTGTATATATTTATATAAAATGTATATTTAATGTATCCAGCTGAGATGACAGAGCAGTTGAGGGCACTGCAATGGCAGGAGCTCAGATCCCAGCCCCTATGTCAGACAGCTCACAACAGCCTGAAACTCTAGCTCCAGTGAATTCTCCGCCTGCTTCTGGGGACCCAAAGCACCTGCTCTGAGGTGGAACTACCCACCAAAGATTAACAAAGAGATTAATTAAAGAGAGTATAGGAGACTAAACTCTCTTTTTCATCATAATGGGATAGTTAAACAAATCTACCAATTAACTCTTACATTTTTGTAAAATATTTACTAAATATTGTGAGATCAAAACCCAAATCCAAGGTAATACAGGCATCCTGGTGGGATATACTCAGGCCTGGAGATATCAGATGCACTTGCAACATCTCTGGATCTAGGAAGTCATGTATTGAAATTAACCTTGCCAGGGGCTACCTGTTTATACCCCTTCCAGTCTTTGGGTTGAAACATAAAAGGAATGTACAAAAAGCTGGGCATGGTGGCACATGCCAGTAATTCTAACAACCTGGGAGGCTGAGGCAGGAAGGCACCGCATTAGCCTGGTGGATTTCAGAGTATCCTGTGTGGTTGTGATTCTATGTTATTGTCTATGGTCATGCCTCTTAGTGTGTGTGGGGAGAGGGGGGTTACAGTAGAAGAGCTGACCTCTTCTTGGGTCCAATAGAGATTTGAAAAAATCCTAGGGAAAATTCTGATAAATAAGGAACCAAACATAGGAAATGAGAACCAACACTGACAGGAATAGAACCCAAACTAGGACTAGCCACCATTATTATAAGAGTTTAAGTGTGGCAAAGTTCACTGTTTTTGAGTGCCAATCATGGTCACACGGTAGAAATATTACACAGAGAATGTGCTGTATCCTATTCTATATAGTGTGCTGTATCCTATTCTATATAATGTGCTGTATCCTATTCTATATAGTGTGCTGTATCCTATTCTATATAATGTGCTGTATCCTATTCTATATAGTGTGCTGTATCCTATTCTATATAGTGTGCTGTATCCTATTCTATATAGTGTTTGTGTTTCCTACTATTTTTACCTACCAGTTGCCAGATAAAACACAGGTTTGATTTTTTTCATGGTCTTATCAATTTTTATTAAAGTAACGCCTCATCATTTAAACAAAATTAGACACAACCTTACTGTTCTTATTGCATTTAATACTGCATTGTTTATTCTCTATCCTCTTTTATCTACATTTGTATTTGTGTCTGTGCAATTCAGAGACATAAAGATAGAAACAGACTGGCTGTAGTACCACTATGTTGCACAGGCAAGTCTCCAACTTCTCAGTTCAAGTGAACCTCCTATTTCAGCCTACCAAATAGCGGAGACAACAAGTGTGTATCACCACCACTGGCTCATCATAACTCTTCCTTAAATTATAGATAGAACACTAAAACACAAAGGAACCCAACGTCCAAAGATAGCTTTAGTTATGAGTCGTTACATTCAAGTGAGAGTGCAGGGCTAAGCATATCCATGTGAAAGCCAGAGACAGATATGGGCGACTTTCTCTAATGCGCTCCACCTTATTTTTTGATTGAAACAAGCTCTCTCACTTGAATGTAGAGCTAGCTGTTTTGGCTAGAATGCCTGACCAGCAAGGCCCCAGGACCCTCCTGTCTCCACGCTCCTCAGCACTGGAGTTACACACAGGGCCCTCAAGGATACAACAGTTCTTAAGAGGAAGCATGGGGTGTGAGGAGAAGCCCTTGGGCTCACACAGGAAACGCATTCTCCACTCAGCCATCTCCTCAGCCCTTTTTATGAGAATTTTTTTCAAGTAAATTTAATTCACAGACTGGGCAGCGGTGGTGCATGCCTTTATGCCAGCATGAGGGAGGCAGAGGCAGGAGGATGTCTGTGAGTCTGAGGCCAGTACTGGTCTACAGAGCGAGTTCTAGAACAGCTAAAGCTATACAAAGAAACCTGTCTCAAAAAAAAACACCACTCTGGTGACTATAGTACAAGGTAGCAGTGGTGGGACAAAGGAAGTGGCTTGGGTTATAGCAATCCACATGGTTACCATGCATTTTAGAACTACTGCATTCCTTGGGAGGTCAACTTAACAACAAATACTACTTAGTACCTTATTAGGGTAAATTATCAATTGAAGTAGAAATTACTGCAACTTTCAAATGCTTTATAGTTAAAAAAAATCCACATAGTGGTTATAAATTAAGGATCATTTTGTGTCAGGGAGATGGAGGCAGGAGAATTAGAATTTCACAATCACCTTCAGCCCTAGTGAGTTTGAGCCAAGCAGGGACTTCACGAAAGGCTGTCTCAAAAACAACAAAATTAACATAAATGGAATGTTTAAATAATTTGACAATATTTTAAGGAAACTTTAAAATACTCATGCCTTCAGTCACAAATCCAAATAGATGAATACTACATCAATTTTTCTTTTTATTGTTTGTTTTCAAAATTATTTAATGACAAACATTTGAGTTGGTTATAAATATAATTTATCAACTCATGATTTAATATATCCTTAAATTAAAATATGTATCTGAAAATTTAACTTCAAGAGCTGTGGCTACAGAACAGGAATATACTATATGCCTAATACATATAAATTCTAATCACCCAACTAGTGATAAATGCCCTTTTGAAAATTAATCAGTCAAAATCAATTAATTTCTCTGGGAAGACAAACAGTACTCATTGTCATTCTCTGTGGTTCAGGCTGGCCTGAGTCTCATTATGGACCCTCCTGCCTCAGCCTCCCAAGTGTTAGGATTACAGTTGTAAGGCAACATAGCTTGATAAACATAATTTCTTAGAGCCTAATCATGGAAGACCTGAATATACATCCATATCCCCATAAAAAATGGGGGAAGGTTGGGGGTTCAGACTTGTAATTCTGAAGTCCTTAACTCTAGCCTTGTTTCTATAACCCACAACAAAATACTTTGAAAATGAATTCGGGCCCCTAGGGAAGAAACCTAACAACACACAAAAGCAGAAAGTGACGTGCTGTCCAGACTCACATGTATGAATGAGACAGTTAAGTTCAGGTGTCTAACAGTCAAAGCTGCATCTCTTTGTTAAATTAATAAGATGAACTCACAAGAGAACACTCAAGAGTTTCCCTAAGCACTGTCTTTATATGCAAGGAACAGAGAAACATGAACACACAGTACTTTGAGCTGTAAAGACTTTTCCTTGCTCTGCAAGGGTGTTACACTTCTCTCAGTGAGCCCAGGGACAGATCCTAAAGCATTTGGGACAATCGTGAAGTATTTTCGCATTTAACAAAAAACAGTGTGACCTTTGATTCCCTCTCTGGTTGACTTTCGACTGCTGTCCTCTGAGCAGCTGAGCTTTCTATCACAGGCTGTCATTCAGATTCCCTCTGTCATCCCTATTATTAGAATTGTTCTCTTGTAGACTTCACAATTCAAAAGGATGGTGGTGGTAGGAATACCTTATAATCAACAAAGTCTACTAGACGTCATCAAAACTAACCCGCACACACAGAAGAAGTCACTTGACAAACAGCAAGGGGCCGGCCACCAACTATGAAAGAATCTTGGAATGTGCCTGGGGAATTTTTGAAGTCAAGAAGACTCACAAATGTTCAAAGCTGCACAGGGATGTCCATAAGCCTGTTCGTGTAGGTAGGAAGATGCAAATCCAGAAAAAAAAGAACCCAAGTCGCCACTTAAAACATGTACAGTTCATTGCAATATGGTATTAATTAGTTACCAGACCTGAAGCGAGTGGAAATACATCCAGGTTTTTAATGGAGAAAGTGAAAAGAATACAATCTTCACAATAAAAGAACTATTAACCTTGAAAGATTAACTTCCAAATCACAGAATGGCAAAACATTCTGACTTCTTACATTTACTCTACACTTGTGAATGGAAGTGGAATGGACAATCGCATCACAATTCAGCAGTTCAACCTGGTCATTTCTCGCATAACCACAACTTCTGAGGTACTCACTTTAGCAGCACTAATGACTGTGGCAGTGTAAGACTGAATGTTGTCTCCACAGGCTCCACCACGTGACTGATGACATCGAATCAACTGGGGAAGGGGAGAAGAGAACGGCAGAGTCATTTTCTATTAAGCTGTTTAACTCTACACGCTATTAGACGGCGGCTATTTACCGTGCATGATAATGATGGTGGGTGGGAATGTTTGCATGAGTGAACTGCAGACCAAACAGCTAAAACCCTGCTGAGACACGTTTACCGCTTTTTATAATCTTCTGGTGCCACTCAGGCAGTTTCATGCTCAACTATGGTTTTAATTACACGATGAACGGGCTTTAAGAATTCATAAACTCTGAAATGGTAGGATTCCGGGTCTGGCAACCTTTCCACAAATAAATTTAAAAAACATAATCAAAGGACTTACACATAACTTCCTAACATTAAATATTTGACATACTAGCAAATTGGATGCTTGCTCCTCTTAATTTGTCTACAAGGATTATAAAAGGAAACAGCCTATCTGCATGTCACTGTGTCTGTGGGAAAGCGGACAGAGTGTGCACACACCATGTATGCACATACTCTAACTGTCCACTTCAGAAGGACCACTGCAGTTGCGACTTGCAACTGTCATTGTGAATCATGATTTTGATTCTCATTCGCTCAGCAGAAACTCAGGACCAAACCCTTCACTGGCAACAACACACGTGTATTAACCAAAAAAAATCATAATTAAGATTCTCATGAAACATTTTTAAAGTTAAATAACAGCAGCAGGGCCTGTGAAGAGCATGATATTGTAACAGGTGTTTTCAAAGCCTGTGAAATGAATAAACAAATTTTGAAACACACCTTAGACGACCTAAAATTGTGCTCTGCAGCACAGATTACCATGAAGTCCTTTCGTTCCTAACTCATATGTTTAAATCCCTCAAAATAACATGAATGTAGCAGGCTAGAACACCTTAAGTCTGGTCCATGAAGCCAAGCTATTTTTTAGGCCATGTCTATAAAGCCACGACGAATAGAGTTCAAGTTTTCTGATCAGCAAACTTGTTTATCTCAGAATAAAATGTGGAAAGTAACTATTTTAGCTAATGGAAAGAATGGCTTGTTCATTCAACCACAAAGCCAAAGAATTACGAAAATCATTCCTCTGCTGCCCCCTGCTGGTAAAGTAGAGAAAGGCAGTATTGTGGACAGCAAACACCCTTCCCCAACTAAGCCATCTCACCATCAGGACAAGAGCAGGTTCTATACATATATAAAATTGTTAAAGTTATATAAAGGGAAAATAAGGTTTTCATATTAAATTAAGACTAAATATTCAAAGAAAATGGAAAAACAAACATTACTCTTAACCATTTCAATTTAACTACAATTGAGTCAGGGTTTGTACATGAAAATATGGTCACAGCACAGCATAAAAAAATTCCATTTTATATCATAAAAAATTATCATTTTTAAACAAAATCAGCATACAAAAGAACTAAATTCCAGGAAATATTCTTAAGCAAAATGATCATTAAGGAACAAATATATTATGTTAACTTTCATAAAAAGGTAATATAATAACTACAAGCATGTACTAGGTACATTGGCACATAAAATATGAATACAAAATGTATACAAATGTATACAAAAATGTACGCAATTGCACATTAAATGAAAGTAATCAAAAATGGAGGAAGGACAATAGGGAAAGATGATCAACAAATAAAAATAAATACAAAACAGCTCAGCAGATGAAGGGTTTTACTGCTAAGCCTCAGTTCAATTATCCAGAACCCACATGATAAGGGGGAAAAATAACTCTTCTAAGTTGTTCTCTAACCTCCATACATGCTTGTGTACATTTATACACACAAACACACACATACACACACTAATAAAAAACTATTTTAAAAGAACTTAAGAAACACCCCCAAGAAGAGAGGCAAACTGTACACCTGTAGTTTTAGGCAGAGGTGGTAGCAGGCACGTGTCTGGTTTGCCTGTTAGGCAGTACAGGAGAGCAATTCTGTGACTACGAATTCTGGACACACGAATAGATGCTAACATTCCAGGCTACCACGCAAAGAGGGGGTCATATGACTATGAATGGAAACAGGAGAGAATTTGGTGCAAGTACCAATGTGAACAACTCATTTCTACAACATGCAAATATGCATACACAGGTGTACAAATATGCATGCATTTCTGTAAGTGACATATTCCCATTGAGTTCTATAAAGAAACACACCTGAGTATGAAGATCACACGACAGGCCAAAGCTGACTTTCTAATGATTCTGTCCCTTAGAAAGGACAGGAAGGAGACTGGAGAGATGATGTACAATGTTCTTGCAAAAGATTCGAGTTCTGTTCTTAGCAGCCACATTAAGTGCCTCACAACCTCCTGGAACTCACAGCTCCAGGAATTTCCAACAGCTATGGCTTCCTCAGGCACCGGCACTCATGTGTATACACACACACACACACACACACACATACACACACACACACACTGAAGCAAAATCTTTAATAAATAAGAGATAAGAGGAAAGGGAAGGATGGTTCTGTGGGTAAGAGCACTTGCCTAACAACCAAGAATCTGCCATAGAAATCTGAATTTGGATTCTTAGGGCCCAGCAGGACCACACATGTTCCTGAGAAAGAGAACTTTGAGGAGTCAAGACAGGAGTACCACTGAAAAGTGCTGGCCACCAGCTTACCTCCAGATTCAGTAAGAAACCCTTTTGATGTAGGAGGGTCATCTGTCTATGTGTTACTTTCATTGTTTAATAAA
>LOJH01035882.1:0-13128 GCA_001685095.1 Ellobius talpinus | reverse complement strand
TGTGTGTGTGTGTACATGAATGTGGGTTCCCTCTGAAGCCCTGGAGCCAAGAGCCACCTGACATATATAGGTGCTGGGAACTGAATCCAGGTCCTTTGCAATAATGCCCATGCTGTCTCCTGCTGAGCCACTGGGGCAATTCCTTAGGCTTAATAAAGGCCCTCAGAGGTGCATCCAGTGGGGAAGCCAGCTTTTCCTCCCCCAGTTTCTTCTCAGCCCCATCATCAACTCTGTGTCCTGCAGCCTTACATGAAAAGGTGCTAGAGGGAGAAAACCCAAGGCGAAAAGCAGTGGCTGTCTGTGCTCCAAGAATAAAAGCATCAGTAAGTGAAGGCCACTGTGAAGATAAACAGGCACGGAATGTCCGTTAAATTCTTGTGACCTTAACACAGGGTGTAATGGTCTCTCCTGTCCCTTTAAGAGACAATCACCCCCACCCCACCCCTGTCCACTGAGGCAAGCAGATTTTCCTTTGGCCTTCCCCTTCTGGCCTGAGCTCTCTTTCCCTTTCCGACTCTCTCCCAAAGAAGTAGCTGCTGCCGTGGCTCCTCTCCTCCCCCCTCTGGTTCTCTCTCTCTCTCTCTCTCTCTCTCTCTCTCTCTCTTCTCTCTGCTCTTCCCCGTTCTCCCTTTACCCCCTCTCCCCTTCCCTTCCATAACCCACTAAATAATACCCAACCTCACTCTTCATGGCATGCCTATCCGTCTGACTCTTGCCTGCTGCAGCTGTGGCTCCTCCTGAGACCTGGCTGCCTTCATGGCCCACCGTGGTCTCGTGGCCCGCTGCTGCCACTTAGGGACCTGCAGCATTGTATTTTTACCATTACACCGGGGACATCCTGTTGCTCACCGTGCGTGAGACATATCTGCTGTGATGTCCATGGGTGTGTGTGGCTCGCACAGCCTGCTGGGGTCAGCTGCCCCCCTTTAAAGGCTTCTGGAGTCCCAGAGCACATGACAGTAAAGGAACGCACCTCACTGTCGACTCTGGAGGCTGTGTTGGTTCTTTTCTCTTTGATGTATGATGAAATACTGGACAAAAGCTCCTTCAGGTTGGGACGGTCTATTCTGGCTCCCTCTGAGGGTGCAGGCATGATGGCAGGGATGGCCAGGCACACAAGGATGCTGAGGCGTCTGGCCACATCACACCTGTAGGCAGGAAGCAAAGAGGGATGAACACCTTTTCCTTTTTGTTAAATTCTGAGACCCCAATCCATGAGATGGTTCTTCCTTCCCCAGTTAAACTTCCTGGAAACACTCTACTCTCAAGGGCACACCTAGAGGTGTGTTGTCATGGTGACTAAATCTAATCAAGTTGGCAGTCCGGAAGCTTCTACCTTCTTCACTTAGAATGGTGCCTGAAGGAATGGCTTCCCAGGGGCGTGTAGATTGCAGAGGGAAGACCGGCCTTGTCCTCCAGCAAACAGGAAGATGTAGGAAACAGATCTTAGTTTGGTTTATATAGAGCATCAAAGGCACCCAGAAGCTCCCACGGAAAGCTAGGATTCAGAAGCTGTTGTCAGCCAGCAACCAGGGTGATGGTAATGCTCTTACAGTGAGTTGATAAAGAGAGGAAAGCAGGTTGAAGGGAGAAGGGATGGATGTTCCTTCCCGAGTTTCCCGTGCCAGTGCCAGATAGGGAGCAGGAATCCAAGGGAAGCCCTGAGAGGCTTAGTCAGTTGAGGTCAGGCTGGAGGAGACGCAGTGACTGCCAGGCCTGAGTGTGCAGCAGAGCAAGAGAAGCCACTACAGATGGGGAGAGGGGACGTGGGAGGGGAAGCCCAATACAGGGAGCCAGGGCAAGTCCCTAGATACTGGGAACAGAATAACCAGAGTACCCAGAGAGAGATAGGAAGGGCAGGAGCCCGATGTCACAGTATTGGGGAGGAGCACGTGGGATTCTGAGGAGCAGGACTCATGATAAGCTTTGGGGAAGGGTCGGGCATCAGTGGAACAGGTACCTGGACATGGCTGGGGTTAATAGGCAGAAAAGTGAAGCCCTTGCTCATGGCCTGTGAGCTGTGTATCTGCAGCCAGTCATGCAGCCTTGCTCATGGCCTGTGAGCTGTGTATCTGCAGCCAATCTTGAACTTTTCCCATTGAGTAAACTTCCATTTGTTCTATTGATTTTGTATGTGTGTGTGTGTGTGTATGTGTGTGTGTGTAGGGGTCATGTGCATGACATAGCACATGTGTGTAGGAGTCGCTTTTCTCTCTCCCGTCTACATCCCAGGGATTAAGCTCGGATTCTCAGGCTTGTCTTCAAGGGTTTTCACCACTAAGCCATCTCCTTGGCCTGTAAATATAAATGTGTATGTACATTTATGCATACACATATACATACATGCACACACACAAATATATATGCAACTGCTTTGCTTTAGTTTTTTATTCATTTATTGTGTGTGCATGTGCATGCCACAACACGTATGTGGTCAGGTTTCTTCTTCTTCCAAGTCCACACCAGACTCGAACTCAGGACTCCAGGCTGGATGACAAGATCCTTTACCCACTGAGCTAGCGCCACAGCTGCCCAGTCGGTGTGTGTCTAATGTGTACAGCTTGGTGGGTTCTGGGATGAGGCAACATCTCCACACTGTGTGCGGGAGCCTCGTGATCACCTCACTGATGGTAAAAAGCAAATTTATTACTGTTCCTGGAACCTTCGCGACTTTCCCTCAGAAAACACTGATTTGGTATAAAATCATTTTTCTCACATTTTTACTTCAGACATACTTGCATTTAGCTTGTCAACATTCTTTACTTTTGTTTTTAAAAATAACGACAGCTCTCCTCTTCCAGGGTAGCATACTCCGGAAAATCCTTCTGAATCGGTACTTCAAAGGTGACCATGGCGTCGGCGCCAACGGACCTCTGTCAGGGGCCTATGCCAAGACTGCACAAGTGGGAGGTACGTTCTCATTCTCATCTAGGGTTTAACGATGGTGCTACTCTCCCATCTGACTTAGGTGACACAAATGTGAAATATTCATTTAAAACACCAGGAAAACTTCTGTGTATTTTGGGGTTCCTGAACCCACAGGGTGAGTGCCATGGTGAATTTTTGCCTTTTTAACTCTGGATAGTTTGTTTCGGTTTTGTCACACACACATTAGGGCAAAATTTGTAGAGTATTTTGATAAAGGTTTATTTATTTTTATCTTATACATATGTGTGAGTGTGTCTGCACACCACATGTATGCTTGGTGACTGTTGGATTCCTTGGAACTGGGGTTACAGATGGTTGTGAACCACCATGTGGGTGCTGGAATCAAACCCAGGTCCTCTGCAAGAGCAGCCAGGGCTTGCAACTGCTGAGCCCTCTCTGCAGCTCTTTCTAGAGTATTTTAAGAAAAAGCATTTAGTGACACTGAGTTACACATTGGACATCTCTTTACGATTTCTGTCTTTATACACTTTTTGTATTTGAGCTGAACTTTCCCATGGCCCATGTTGTTATGGCTTAAGAACTTGGAAATACTGTCTGCTGCTGAACGGTGTCTGTGATCAAAGTCGGTTTGCTGGTTTTACTCTCTTGTTGCTTCCCCCGACCACAGGAGGCTTCTCTGGCCAGGACGCAGATAAGATGGGGATTTCCATGTCGGATATCCAGTGTCTGCTGGACAAGGAAGGAGCATCCGAGCTTGTCATTGATGTCATCGTCAACACCAAGAACGACAGGATCTTTTCCGAAGGCATTTTGCTGGGCATCGCCTTGCTGGAGGGAGGAAACACGCAAAACCAGGTGCTGCCTGTCGTTTCTAGTTTTTGAAAGAACGATTTTGGTTTTGAGGCCTCCACAGAGTGGATTTTGTTCACATTTCCCCTCTTCACTCCTCTAACCTCCTCACATATCCGCCCCACCTCCCTGCTCTCCCCCGGCTTTGTGTCTTCTCTGCTGCCATCCCAATAAACTTTGGGTGCCAGTTTGTACTGCCCAGGCCCCCCTGTGTACAGACCCCTCTTCTAGAGCATGGTTACCCTTCCGGGTGCCACCCCCTTGTAGAAAACTGACTCTCCCTGCCCAGAAGCCCAGACACATGGGTAGATCCCCAGCCAGTGCTGAGAGCTCCCAAGCTCCTTCTCTCTCTGTGCTGGAATATTCGCTGGCTTGATCGTGTGCAGGCGGCCACAGCTGCTGTGAGTTTGTGCATACTGCCATCCTGGTTTTGCTCTGGTCTTTCCTGACCTCTGGATCTTCCGGTCTCTCCGGTTTCTTACTCACTTGTTAAAGAAACCAAGGCGAAAGCATTCTTTTAGCTTTTCCTTGCTGGCACAAACAAAACACCTCACAAATCACATTTCCCTCATAAACTTATTTGATTTGCTGTCGAAATGATAGGGCTTTCCTCTTTCTCTAAACAGAACATCTCTTGAAGCTCACTCTGCAGCGGGAGCCAAGGTAGCGGTGGGGAGCCGTGCTCACATGCACACCAAGGATGTGACCCTGTCTAGCCAGCACTCCTGTCCCTTGGAGACCCCTGCCAAGTTTTCCTTGGATCCTCTGTGCCCAACAGTGTGCCCCATGAGCCTGAGCTCTGGAAACTTCCCAGAGAGCACTTGTGAGTTTCCTGGCTCGTTGCTCAGTAACCCAATCTCTCTATATTTTCTGAAGCCATGGAGGCCATGCATAGCTCTAACTGGCTAGAAATTCCCAAACCTATTGGCCCCATGAAGGGCAGGCAGAAGCCCTGTCAGATTTTGCTTTAATTTGTCACCGGGCGTATCTAACAGATTTCCCTGGACCACAGAGGGTCATTCCAGGGGATCACCTTTCATCCTCTTGTGGATGCTGGCCGTGCCAGTTAGCTCCAGGAGAACTGCAGGCTCTGCTTTTAAATGGCAGCTCATTGCTTCCTAGACCCAACCTTTGGTCTTTATTTGCCTCGTGTTTCTGTGGCACTGATCACTGGGAACGTCTTCGTTCTTCTGGAACCTTTACTACCTGGATTCTGGACCCCCGCTCCTTACCCCCCCCACCGCTGCTTCCAGGTTCTCTTCTGCAGCCTCGTGTGAGGGCTCCTCTTCTCCCCGAGCCGGGCGCCGTGCTTTCTGGCTGTCTGACTGAAAACTAGAAGTCACTTTTGACTGTGACTGGTCACCCTGTCTCCTGGCTGGTTATCCCTTGGTGACAAACCTGGGCGATATCTCTTCCCCCTAACACTTCAGTCCCTGCTTCTCAAACCATCATTGCAACTCCTTGCCTTTGACTCTGCTGTGACCTTGGTTCCCAGCTCCATTCTGCCTTTTCTCTGACATTCCTTTGCCCCAGTGACTTTTTATAACCCTGTGTTCCACCCTGGTTCAGATCTCTCTTCCCAGACTCCCTGCTGAGCTCATGAGCTTCCTATCTCTCTCATTCTCATGAGCTTCTTCCTGATGAGTTCTCCATAGGTTCCGGCTCTCTCTCTCTCATTCTCATGAGCTTCTTCCTGATGAGTTCTCCGTAAGGTTCCGGCTCTCTCTCTCATTCTGATGAGTTCTCCATAGGTTCCAGCTCTCTCTCTCATTCTCATGAGCTTCTTCCTGATGAGTTCTCCATAGGTTCCGGCTCTCTCTCTCATTCTCATGAGTTCTCCATAGGTTCCAGCTCTCTCTCTCATTCTCATGAGCTTCTTCCTGNCTTCTTCCTGATGAGTTCTCCATAGGTTCCGGCTCTCTCTCTCATTCTCATGAGTTCTCCATAGGTTCCAGCTCTCTCTCTCATTCTCATGAGCTTCTTCCTGATGAGTTCTCCATAGGTTCCGGCTCTCTCTCTCATTCTCATGAGCTTCTTCCTGATGAGTTCTCCATAGGTTCTGGCTCTCTCTCTCATTCTCATGAGCTTCTTCCTGATGAGTTCTCCATAGGTTCCGTCTCTCTCTCTCTCTCTCTCTCTCTCTCTCTCTCTCTCTCTTTCTGTCCCTGTTCTTTCTCTTTGCAGCCCCCCAGGCACACCAATGTCACTTTTCACACTGCTCCCTTCTCTTGGAGGACTCAGCTCAATGGCTTCTCTCAGAACTGTTTTCAGCCCCTTGTCCCGTTGGGCAGAACTGACTGCTGGTTGCTGTGTGACCTCGCTGTGACCTCCAGGTGCTCTGGGGGAGTGTTTCTATCACTTCACAGTGACTTTCCAGGTGTGCCCCAGATTCCACCTAGTAAATTAAACATCCCTGAAGGTTTGGAATGGATCTTCATTGCTGTGTGTTTGTGTTTGGAACTCTAGTGCCCAGTAACTATTCAGTGGTGGGTGTGTTTATGAGAGACTGGTCATGATGAAGCCTCGGTCTTCCAACTGGGTGTGTGACACCTGCTTCCTGGAGCCTGACTGCAATTGTTTCTCACTGGGTGCTTTCTCTGTGTCCCTTTCTTTTATTGTCTGTCTTTCATTATGTCTCTCCAGTAATTTTTGTCATTTTCTAATGTGTGTAGGGGGTGATAGCCTATTTTTTTATTTTCATAGTCCTTTATAGTCTTTTAATACATACTCCCCCACACACACACCACACCATACACTTCACACATACACATCACACCACACACACACACCACACACATATCACACACACACCACACACACACACCACACACATACACATCACACACCACAAACACACCACCTACACCACACACACACACACCACACACACAACACACACTACACGCACATACAGATCATCACACACACACACCACACACATACATATCACACACATCACCACACACATCACACACATCACACACCACACATACACACACACCACACACACTACACACACATACAGATTACCACACACACACCACACCACACACACATACACATCACACACACATCACCCTACACACACACCACACACATAACACACACACATCACACACACACCTCACACACAACACACAACACACACATCACACACACATCACGCATCACACACCCCACACACACATCACACACACACATCACACACCACACATACTCTGACTAGTGATACAGATCTGTAATCCCAACTACTCAGGAGGCTGTGGCCGGAGGACCAGAAGTTCGAGGGAAACCTGAGCTATGGAGCAAGCTCAAGGCTGGTCTGGAAAACTTAACGAAATCAGGTCCCAAATTTAAAAAGAAAGGAGAACTAGGAATGTAGTGTGTGTAGCATTTCTGAAGCCAACAGTTCAGTCTCTCATGCAGAAAAGAGAAAGAAAACAAAAGTCACACACATCTGTTGAAGAAACAGCATTACTACAAATCTGTGCACAAAAGCCCTCTTGTGGGTTAAGAAAACCTCACTCTCTAGGTTCTGCTGTTTAGGTTTCTGATTTAGGGACATCGTGGTGGTGACGAGATGTCAGCTGTGTGCTGTGGCTTGAAGAGGGCTAGATCAGACCAGCTGAATCTGACCCCCCTTTAGTGATGTGTCCCTGCTGTGTTAGAACTGTTTGCTGCTATGATGAGACACAAGGACCAAAGCAGCTTATAGTAGCAAGAGCTTGTTTTGTTTATGGCTCCTGAGGAAGAGTTCATACTAGCTGGGGAGGCAGGGCAGAAGGTAGCTGAAGCAGGAAACTGAGAGACCACATCTCCATCCTCACAAAGGAAACAGAGAGTAAACTGGAAGTGTACCACATACATGTATGGAAGCCAGAAGAGGAACTTGAATCCCCTGAAGCTAAAGTTACAGAGGATTATGAACTTCTGTGTGGGTGCTGAGAACTAAGCTTAGGTCCTCTATAAGAGCAACAAGTACTCCTAACCACTGACCTATTTCTCCTGCCCTGTGTTAATATTCTTAATTTCCCTTCCCTGTTCGTGGGTTATCTCAACTGCCCTGTTCCAGTTACTCTGGACCAGAGTGAATCCCATCCTTACTTCATGAGACTTCCTGCACCGGATATGCTTGGCCAGATGAGGATTTGTGGAGGCAGATAGAAGAAATTATAACTTCAAACACTAAGATAAGAGAAATAAAAGCTATCTATTGTGGGTCACACTTGTTATCCCAGCACTCTGAAGGTTGAGCCAGGAGGATTGCTTGACCCTGTCCTGGGTCGTTGAGTAAGGACCGTCTCAAAAAGAAAAAAGAAATAAAATATAACATAAAGGCTACTGAGTTTTAGGAACCATTCTTACATACATTTATTTAGCTAATCCTTATATATTAATTACAGCCTGTGATTAATATAAACTATCCTACATTACCAAAGAAGAAGCAGGCAGATCTCAGCCCCATGATTACTTAGAGACAGAGCTGACGTTTGTGTTCATGCAGCCTGGCTCCAGATTCTATACCCTCTAGTCACAATGAATATCTCCTCCTAGAGATAACCTTCTAAATTCTTAGCTCCAGCAAGTGACAGTGGCTGACCACCATATGTGAGCCTTTGTTTTTCCCAGTGGGATAGCTACATAAAACTGTCACCTGAGGAGTCTCCACGAGGACTGACCTGGATGAAGCTGGCCTGCGGATGTGTCTGTCGGGACTGTCTTGATTTTACTAGTTCAGTGGGAGAACCCGCACACTGTGGGTAACACCATTCCTTAGGCCAGGGATCCTGAGCCATGCACGAGGAGAGAAGGCAGGCTGAGCGCAAGCAGACTTGCATTCATTACTGATTGTGGATGTGCTCGCTCCAATTTCCTTAAGCTCCTGCATCGGTGATGTCCTTGCCATGGTCGACTTTCACCTAGAACTCTGTGCGAATGAGCCCTGTCTCCCCAAGTTTTTGACGGAGTAATCTATCACAGCAACTGGAAAGGAAGCTGATACATTAGTCTCTACTCCATCACTTCGCCTCCTTCCTCCATTCCTCCCATTTTCTTCTCCTCCATGGGGCAGATTCTTCCTCTGTAACACTGTTTATCCTTTGCTTTTGGCTCCTGCAAAGAGCCTTGAGAGTTCCCTCTGACACTCCTTGCTGTCCATAATGTGGTGTCTTTGAGTAGGTGCTATGCCGTCTGATTAACCCATGGAACATACTTTGGTCATCACTTAACCCAACGCTATTCTGTAGAGCCCTGGTTTGTAGGTAGTATCGTTTATATAACGATCTACATCCAGTGCTACAGCCTGTAGGTTATAACACACACACACACACACAGACATATAACCCTTCTGCTTCACAACATCTTATTGTTTAATCCATACCGTGTGCATGAAATGAGAATTCTATACTCATCACAGGGGCTGAGGGTATCCATAAGAGGGTGGGTGTGAATGGACCCCTGACTGCAAAGCTTTGTCTTCATAGAGCTGGGACATGACCGTGACTTTGTCACTAATGTGTTACAGCTTCCCTTCACCTTCTAGCCACGCTGTATTACAAAGATTAGAGCTCAGACATCACCTTAAAGGTCTGAGGATGCTGCATTTATCCTGCAAGCCATCAGCTGGACTGGCTCCGTGTAGTTGCCATGGTTACGGTGAGCTTTTGTTTTGGTCCTGCTCCTGTAAAGAGGTTGCTAGCCCTCTGCTTAGAAGCGTCCCCTAACAGACGTGAAGTTGACACCGCAGGCTGTGTAAAACGCACTGCGTGTAGATGCTGCACACGTAAGAAGCAGTGGCCGGCATGAGTGTCACCTGGAGTTTAGAGTCTTCTAGAGTCGGGCCCTGCTCCGGGCCTTCCCTCCTGAAAACATGTCAGCAGCTGTCAGATCCCCCTGCCTGCCTGTTCAGCTTTTCTCTAGGGCTGTGCCTGCTCCCGCTTGATCATGCACATCTTTGTGGAGTACATCCCCGCCTCCTTCTGCTACCCATTCTTCTGGGTTCTTCCGTGAAGTTACTAAGCAGTGACTCGCAACCGCACCTCGGTACTTCCTTATCTCCTGAGTACGCCTTGCCGTGCTTTTGATCTTGAGTCCTTCCTGCGTCATCACTGATGATAAAACTAGAGTTCATTTCCAGTCAGTTTCCCCCTGAACTACACGGAAAGCATCATTGTTTATAAAGTAACGAAACAACTTAATACCTACTTACCGGTGGGTTCCCATAGGTGAGGTTGTCATGGTAACTCATCCTGAATTTGATGTACTACCAGTTAGCTATAAAAAATAAAATAAAATAACATTGTCACCTAACAGGGAGCCCTTGTTTACACAGAGTAGTCATAAGTGAGTGGCCATGCTTCACTTTGGATTACCAGACTCAGGTGGGCATAAATCTGGTAATCCAGACTCTTTTTGTTCTGTCTGTAACAACAATATAGAACCCTACACATAGTAGGACTTCAGTAAATGTGTGTCGTGTCAATGCACAGCTTTGTGACACTATCAGACTGAAAGAATTAGTTACTTATGAAAACTCACTATGCTCATAATGAAAAATGAATGCAGGAAGATGCATCAGATAGAATATAAACTATGTTAGAATTTAGTGGAAGGTCTGAATTATTATTAATGTAATAACATGTTATTATTAATGTACATAACATTAATAATAGCACATTAATGACATGTGCTATTGGTATGTATTAATTGGAATGAGACACTGGAAGCCTGTCTATTTGCCGAAGAAGTAAAAGGCAGCACACTGTGCTTTTATCCATAAGACCTGTGTTTATTTCAGAATAAACCACTCTTTTTCTTGCCTGTGGAACTGATATTTTAAACGATGCTTTCTCCACAGAATTCTTTCTACAAGCAGTTGCATGAGCAGAAAAAGTCGGAAAAATTCTTCAAAGTCCTTTATGATCGGATGAAGGCTGCTCAGAAAGAGATCAGATCCACGGTGACTGTCAACACCATAGACTTAGGGAGCAAGAAGAGAGACGATGACAATGACCTCATAGCCTCAGGCCCACGGATGAGAGGTGAGGAGCTTCCTGAGTATCTGGGAGAATCGCATGAGAGAAGAAAGGAATGAAACATTTAAATCTCATGGAACTTTGCCGTCTTGCTTCTGGTGTTTATTATTTCTGGTGTTTCCAGTTTGGATGTCCGTGTATAGAGGATGGAAGGGGCTTGATCATAGAATAGCCCTGCGGGACCAAACTAAGATGGGGTTTAATTGGTGTGGGAGCAGTGGACAACATGAAAGTCATTGGATTTCCTTGTTCTGTGCAGTAAAGAAAACCATGCCAAACTTTCTGAGCTTGGAAATTAAACTCTGAGGACAGAATTTGTTAAAGTGTTTGCATTTGAAATAACCAAATTATTGTCAGTTAAATACAAACTGTGGAGATACTATCATTTTGCAATTTATCATTTTTAATGAGATCTTTAGGAATTTTTAAGTGTGTGCACACACATATGTTTCTTGATATATTCTTGTTCTTTCTGTGTGTGCCATCCGTGTGTGTGAGTGTCCACAGAGGCCAGAAGAGAGTGTTGGATCCCTGAAGCTGGAGCTATAGGATGCTGTGAGCACCCTGACGTGGGTGCTGAGAGCTTAGTCCTCTGATCAAGCAGCAAGGGCTCTTAACTGCCAAGCTATTTGTCCTGGTTGGTTTCTGTCAACTGACACAACTGGAAAGAGGGAATCTTGATTGAGAAAATGCCTTCATAAGAATGGCCTGTAGTCACGGCTGTGGGGCATTTTCTTGATTAATGATTGATGTGCGAGGTCTCAGCCCACTGTGGTTAGTGCCTCCCTGGGCACGTGGTTCTGGGTTCTGTAAGAAAGCAGGCTGATCAAGCCAGGAGGAGAAAGCCAGTAAGCAACATTCCTCCATGACCTCTGCTCAGTTTCTGCCTTTAGTTTCTGTTCTGATTTCCCTTAGTGATCGACTGTGATCTATCGCTACATATGTGCTCTCTCTCTATGTAATCCTATTAATAGTATATACATATATGTGTAATGTATATGCATATGTGCAGTATATACGGAATCTTATTAATACAACACACACATACATATATGTAATCTTGTGATATGTCTATCACAATATGAAATAAGCCCTTTTAGTCATGGTGCTTTATCAGAGCAATAGAAAAGCAACTGAGACACCCTCTCCCGCCCTTTGCGATATACTTGTAAAGTCATTTATACATGTTTGTACATGTTCTTATGTGTCATTGTGATATACATTTATATACCAGAAAATTCTGAAACCAGTTAGGTATGAAGGCCATTCTTCTGATTGCTGTGTTAAGTTTTCAGTTGTCCCTTCCAGGAAATTATTGGACCTCATGTTAGGTAATTTTAAAATTAAGCTGTGGGAAAATTTGAATCCAATATTGCAGGGTTTTTTATTTTTTAATTAAAAAAATCAGAAATCCAACTATTGCTTGCTTTTCAGTGAGAGATCCATCACTTCATTTGAAAGAGGGAATGAAAGGGCAGCTGACAGAGGCATCTTCAGCCACATCCAAAGCGTACTGTGTGTACAGAAGAGAAATGGACCCAGAAATAGACATGGTGTGCCCAGGACCGGAAGCGGGAAGTGCAGAGGAAAAGTCTGCAGAGGAAGTTACCATGAGCCCCGCTATCACTATTATGCGGCCCATTCTCAGGTTCCTGCAGCTACTGTGTGAGAATCACAACCGAGAGCTACAGGTACGTCTCTGCTCCCTGTGGGTGAGCTCTGTAGCTTGCGGTAGAGCGATCCAGGCGTAACTAATATGTGATTTAGGAGGGAATTTTGGAGAAATAATCAACAAAGACACCAATGTCCTATTGAAATGGAAAGGAAGAAAAACAAGAGGAAAAATGTTCATGCATTAAAAAACAAACAAACTAATCCACACATTGTTGCCCTGTGGTCCAGAACTCACATCTTAGCACCGCTGAACCCCAGAACAAACAAACTAATCCACACATTGTTACCCTGTGGTCCAGAACTCACATCTTAGCACCTCTGAACCCCATCTGCTCTCCTCCGTGGTGTTTGTTTGTTCAGGAAGATCATCTTCCTCTTATCTGCCTCTCATGGTTTTAGACTCGGGTGTTTATAACTTTCCCAATCCATAGTTGTTGAGCACAATATATATATATATATATATATATATGTTTCATTAGAAACAAAGTAATATAAAGCATTCTTATAATAGTTAAAATTAATTTGCAAATTAATGTAGCCCATGTCATAGTATCTCACCACTACTGTTTCCTCTGTCAGATGGGTGGACCAGGGATGCCTCAGCTTTGCCTGTCACTGTATTTGTCTACATACGTTGCCCATGACAGCATAGCAAAGGCCCACAAAAGGAGCTGATTGGCTA
>LOJH01035880.1:0-11700 GCA_001685095.1 Ellobius talpinus | reverse complement strand
ACACACACACACACACACACACACACACACACACACACACACACACACAGCCTGCCTGTGTTAGCTTTTAACAATCCTTCCTTTGGTCATCTGTGTTTACTGATAAAATGAACACAGGATATTTTTGTATATTACCAAAAACTGTGACTTTAAAACGTAAATACACTAAAAAGCAACAATAATATCTTTTTTAAAGTGTGTCTTGTCACCCAAAAACATATAATTCCAGTTATAATGGTATGTAAAATAGAACCGCTTTCCAAAGTTTTGAAACCTAGTATTTTCACTTAGTGTAATGCTATCCTATATGAAAAACAAGCATTAATATGTATTTTGAAAACTGTTTAATATACTATGGATGAAAATTAATCTAGTTATTCCAACATTTGAATATTTGTATTGTTTCATTTTTCTATTAAAATTGGTTTTGAAAAATATACTTATACATGACTTCTGGCAAATATCTAAATATTAATTCTGGGCTAGAAGATGGTTCAGTGGTTAAGAGCACTTGTTGCTCCTGTAAAAGAGACAAGGATTTTGTTTTCAGCATCCACACAACGGTTCAAAAACTATTCATTATTTCAGTCCAAGCAGTGTGACCACCCTCTTATGACCACCACTAGCACTGGCAACATATATAGTACATAGACAGTCATGCAGGCAAAACATTCACACACATAGAATAAAATAAATCTAAAATAATCTCCAAATTACTATCTGGAGGAAGATGAGCAACACAAACTGATTTCATCTGGTTTTGGCACAAGATAAAACTCTGTTGTTTTACACATATATCAAATGTCATGTTATTCATAGAAAATACAAATAAAACAATTGATTTAAAGTGGTATTTAATTAGGTGCTTACATGGATATTCATTCCCTTCCTATTCAACAATTAATTTTACAAACTCTTCCAAAAGTAAGGATGGCTTCCAAATAGTTCTTTATAGCATGAACTTAATCCTAACTCAAAGTTCTATGTTCATATGGTTTGATTGTACTACATAGTAATACAGTCATGACGTATTCTAGATAATTGAAAGCAACCCATATTTATCTTTCCAAATACTCAAAAACATTAGCCAATATTATAAATCATTATATTAACAACTCTGAATAATTCAGGCTGTAAAATTGGGGTCTATCATGCACTATGTTTTTCCCCTTATTTCACCAGTGAAGTAAAAAAATTACAAACTTTAATTCATATGACAAATAATATGGGTCACAGTAATGCATTATGGGAGTTCCTGGTGCCAATGTTATTTTAAATTGCTAGTTCCATACTGTTATCAGGAATATATACTTAAAACATAAATTATAAAACACTGTTTTACCTAGTTAAAACATAAGAATTTAGAAATATATCCAAATAACAGTATTTTTAAATTAAGCTAAATTAAATCAACCCTAGAAATTCCTGTTATGTGAAAAATGCATAAATATAAAAAATGAAGAGCAAGACACATACTATAAATATTCAGAAAATACTTAACTATGTAATAGTATTAGATACAAATACATAATAAAGTTGAAAATTTCAATAAAATCTGTAACATTCTAAAAATCTAAAACTTTCAAAATTGACAGTACAAATGGAAATTTTAAGATCATTGGTATAAAACATTAAAAAATACTGTTTTCATATAGCAAAAAAGTACATCCATATATGTGTATATGTATAATATACTGTAATATATTATGCATATATGTATATACATATGTAAACATACAGGTGTAGGGTGTGTTAATGTGGATAGATGGGTGGGTGGGTGTGAATTACTTACTAAGTCTAGTCTGTTAACATTCACGTTATATGACAGTTAATATTTATTGCCAAATCAATGGAATCTGGAATCACTGAATATACAAGCTTCTGAGTATATCCATGAAGAAGTATCAACTTCAGGTTAACTGAAATGGAGATTCTTATCCTATGACCTAGGTTACTGACTGAATACAAAGGAGAACCTTTGCTAAGCACAAGTGTTCATCCACATTCAACTACACCAGTAGCCTCACGCTCCTACCATGACCTCCCGATGATAAGCTGCATCCCTCAACTGTGAGGTGCTTCTTTAGGAAATTCTTAGGCAACAAAACTAAAACACAGTGCCCCACTTGTTTATCTCTGGTATACTGGGAACACGTTACAATCATTTTTCAAGATTATAATACACTTTTAGTGATAGTTATCACATTGAAAAGTAAATTTCTTTAACTGTCCCCTTTGATTGTACTAAAATTTTATATCCTTTGACCAACATCTCAAAACACAAATTCAAATGAAAAATTGAACTTCATTAATTTTCAAGAATAAAAAACCGTATAGAATAATTTATGAAATTTCTTAATTCATTTTCTGAATCTACTATGTGCTTGGTCAGGTGACTTCACAGTGTAGTTGGTTACTGAGCACTATGCTGTGGCTCTCCTGAATTGAGGCAGGATGAAAGTATAAAACAATCAGAGTTTGAGAACTTAGTTTTTTAAAACTCTAAAATATACAGTATTTTTATATTGCTAACATATTATGATGAAATAGTTTGATTATATTGGTTTAGGTGAAATATATTATTAAAACTCATCTTACCTTTTTTTACATTTTAAATTGTGACTACTAAAAATTCAAATTATTTACCTATTTCACTTTTTTGAACAGTTTTAATAAAATCATATCACTTATATATATTTAGAATTCTTAATTAAATTAATAGCAAGAAAAATAATAAATGGATAATAATTCACTCTAAGAAATTTTAAAAATTATTCACTATTAGGGTACCTATTAACATGTATGTGTATTATATGAATATTCATACATAAGGATAGATGACATGAGAAAAGCATGTCATTTAAAATTGCAATGGATAAGAATCACTTTTCTTAATTTTAGATTAGTGTTGAAATGATGAGAAAGAATCATTTTATTATAATTTAAAGCATCCACTCCCCAAAAAATGTCTGACATAACACTAAATGGTGAGGCACTAGAAGGCTTCTCAATGAAGCAAAGAGAAAGAACATGCTGGCACCTAAAAATTATTGTGTAATTCAGAAGGTCTTGCAACATCACAAAGCAAAAACTTAGTATTGGAAATAGAAGGGCAGAAAACATAAACTTGAAATAGAGATGAACACTTAAGAAAATATTAAACCTTTTCTGAACAATGATGAAAATGTATAATTTAAAAAATATATATTTAAAATATATATTTATTTACACATTTATCAATTAGAAAAGTACTTTAATCCTTCCTAAAATAATTCACAATATAATAGAACCCTTGTTAAAAGCCAAGTGCAATTGGAGGCAGAGAAGTGACTAAATTATTAATTAAAATTAATGTATAAGAATGGACAATAACATTTCAAATGAAAAAATAGTAAAATAAAACTCTATTTAGCAAGTTTTATCCATATGGTAAGGGTCACAATAACTAATACCATAATCCAACAGAAGAATACAGAAACTGGTAGAAATGAGAAGAAAAAACAGAAAGGCTGGAAACCAAACACAAAAGAAACCCATTTGTAAATTAACTATTTAGCATATGATAAATAATGCATTTTAAATCAGTGGGGAAAACATAGATTTTTTTCGATTGATGGTGCTGGGACAACTGATTAAATATTTAGAACAGGGTAAATTTAGAGCCCATCTAACACTGTATATCAAAATACAAATCCAGACGGTTTAAGGAGTTATATGTAAACAATGAAACAATAATGAAAAAAAAACTAGAAATATAGGAGACTTTTAAATCTTGACTTAGAGGTCTTTCTAACCATGCAAACAAGGTGTGCATGCATGAAACAGAAATAATAACTAAAGAAGAGGTCAATAATTTGAGAAGGAGTGGGGGCACACAGAGGAGTTGGAAGGGGCACAGGAATGGGTAGAAATGGTGGAAATGCAGTATGCATTACTAATGTATAAAACCCTAAAATAAGAACAACTTTCTATTAAATTACCAGACTAGATAGACTCTGTGTCCTTACTTTGCCCACTGTGATGGGCAAATGTTACACATTTTCAAATATACTTTGCATTAACAATGTTACAGATATAGATGCAGATATAGATATTTTGAAAAGACAATGGGTTATTTCTCTTTGTATGTCCAAACTATGGTACAGTATCTGTCAAATAGTACACATTTGAAATATTATTTCAAATTATTTCCAAAATCTCTTCTTGGGCTTTCCAGAATGGAAGGAACTATATTCACACCGAGCCAAACAGTTTAAGAATGCTCATGTTCTGTAAGAAAACAGAAAGGTGAGGAGAGACAGAAATTGCATGAGAATCTACCTGACCTGTCAAGGCACACCAGAAGCTTCCTTCAGGGCAGAACTCAATGAGTATCCCAATTACACACAGTAATCTTTCCAATAATCTAAAAACATATACAATTTACAGACTACCAGTTTACCATTTAATTGATGTTTGTTTCTCATGCATGGTGTCCTCTCTCAATAGAAGAACGTTTTATACACTGACATTATTTCTTTGTCTTGCTAGTAGTTTACTACGTATGCCAATATTATAACATCTTAGTGTGCTAATAAACATTCCACACACAAACATCTTTAATCTTGAATTCTTCTGGTTTTATATTCATGGGTCATAAATCTTTAAGACAAAGGTGGTCAATTCCAGTTTTATCATTTCCCTATCACCATGGAGAACAGTAGATATGTGTGGGCTATTACCTTTGCCTAAGAAACCTAGTAAGCAATTGGAATTAAGACCTGTTTCTAGCTATGTTTCTATTAGCTGGGAAATCTATGAAACTTTCCAAATTTCATAAAATAGAAGAGATAATGCTGTCCCAGTTTTTCTGTAAGACCATGCAATAATTTTTAAAATTCATTCCTCTACCACAAAAAACTAATTTTAATTAATAATGAAATTGTAGGTCTTCTGATATAATTAACACACTGAAAAAATTTTATTGGCCAAAATATTTTCTCCTGTCAACTGAGTATGTGCAATGGCTAAAGCCACACATTCCTATTTAACTCAAATGTCATTCTGTTCCCATATTGTCTGATATGTTTTTAAAGGTTTCCAATAATAAATTTGATCTTTTATAGATGAAGAATAAAATCCTGGGGTTTATATTACTTAATTCCCAAGAGGAAAGTCATTTTTTCCTTATGCCTTTGTTTAAAAAAATTATTATCAGACATCCATGCAAACAACTAAAAACAAAAAATTATATGGTGTAGCTAATTGAAAAAATGCTTTTCCTGCACAAAGAAATTGACACTAAGTGCTGTAGTAGCAGGAAATCAGTGATTTTCAATTGACATTGCACAGGAAATCGCTTAGTGTCAATTGATATTAAATGGGCAAAATTGTACTGAATTAGTACAAAATGATTTGGTGGAAAAAATGTGCTTCCATTAGGTGACTTGATATTAAGTGGACACAAATGTAATAAGTTTTAGAGGTCACTAGTCAACAAAAATCAGGGCATGCCATCCAACCCTGAGTACATCTAACTGCTTGCTCTTAACACCCTTATCAAAGGATAAGTTAGTGTCATATTATCATGACAAACTTGTGCTCCCTTGCACTTTCAAGAAATGTGGGAAAATTCTAATTGTTTAAATGGATTAAATTAACCATTGGTAAGTACCATGACTTCGTGGGTCTACTTGATGATGCTAATATCTCAAAAATATGTTTTATATTAATTCTGATGTGAAAAGAAGACAATATAATATCATTTGTTTTTCTTTAATGTGGTCTAGATTGAACTCATTTTAGAAAAAGTCCTGCCCATAAGCAAATAAATGGGTTGAATGAATGAGTGATATCATTGGAAATCACAAACAATCACTTTATTGGTGTTTAAATACATATTGTGGAATCTGGATTATAAGGAAAAAGAAAGTATACACAGGAGATATGGGAAGAAGAATGAAGTATTAATAGATCACTACACAGTTATTATAAAGACAGCAAATTGCAAAGAATGTTGCTGATATCTGATGACAGTAGGATTCAATGGTTAAGAACTTGTGCTGACTGCCCTTGCAGAGTCCTAGAATTCAGATTCCAGCCCCAACAGCAGATGGGTCATAAGAGCTTGGAACTCCACCTCCAGGGGATATGACACTCTCTTCTGGCCTCACTAAGCACCTGCACTCACACACACATACCACCTCCCATTTGAAAAACACACATACACATTCATAATTTAAAAGAATAATAAATCATACAAATAAGGATTTGTATGGTATAGGATAATATAAAACTATATTGCTGATAATGTAAAAAGTACTTAGTGTTATTAAATAACTATAGATCATACTACTTAACAAAATATGCATTATTCTCAAGTGAACATGTAGTATTTTACAAAATATATTATATCAAATTTAGTACCCATAGATTTTCAAAAGGTCAAGATCAAGGTATCTTCCATAGCTGGAATAGGGTAAGGTTAGAAATCAGTGACAAAAGAAAAACAAAAAATTCTGAAAACTGAATACAAAGACACTCTTAAATAACAAATGGATCAAACAAAAATCACAGGGGAATTTGAGAAAAACTTCAAAACAACTAAACAAAAAAGTTTTATCCCATATTAAAATTTATGCTGTAAACAAAAACTGCTATGGGGAATTTTATGCCTATGACATTTACATAAAAAGTAAAAATTTTAAAGAATCAAAATTAACAACTTAATTTCAGAACTTTAAGAATTATAGAATAAAACAAATGAGCCCCAACACAGACATCAGTAATTGGGGAACTTTGAAAAATCCAAAGTGGCTATTAATTAATTTTTATTAAATTTGTACTTTGCCAGTTTTATGCATGGCATCCTCCCCTATGTCTCCGGCACATATGTCAAGTCATCTCTACCCTACAAGTACTTTACTCACACCATATTTATGCTGACTCGCTAAGTATGAACAGATTCATTTGCTGGCCTATTGGCTATTGGTTAATTCTAGCAGTCATTATCTCCAGTTGTTTTTTAAAATAACAATTTCATAATATTGCATACTGATATATTAAGAGATGAAAAATGAGTGTGAGGATTCAATTCGATGGAAACAGAAATGAATGCTAAGTGTATAGTATAAGCAACTTTATGCCAACAGTTTCAGTGATTTTGAAGAAATAGAAAAATTACTTTAAGAAGATAAAATAAATTGGACAAATTCATAAAGAAATACAGAACCTAGTAAGGAGATCAAATTAATAATGAAACTTGTCAAAAGTAAACCCTTACTCCTGACAGCTACACTGACAAACACCACCAGACGTCTAGAGAAGTAGCGATATAGAGAGAGACTAGCGCCAGACACTTGTGGAGATCTACTTCTATCATGGAAGCAAAATTAGAAAATGTAAGTACAAACAAACGTGCCTCTCTGCACTGATGATCAGAACTACAAGTGCTTACCAGGTAGGAAAGAAACGGCACACTACTGAAATGGCTAGCATCATAGAAAAGCAGGATTTTCTGAGGGGTGCAAGGATGAATTATAGTATGAAAACTGATCCTAGTAATATAAGCAAACAGCAAAATCTCAATTGAGGAAGAAAAACTGGAAAAGCTCAACATCTTTCATGGAAAAATTATCAATAGATTGAAAAGATACATATACATACATATATACTTAACTTATAGCATCATAATGCTATATAAAGAACCCACAGCCAGGATCAGCCTCAGTGATAACAGGCCAAAGCCTTTTCCTCTATCATCAGGAACAGAGTAAAGATACAAGTAGTCATTTCCATTCAATAGTACTGGGAATTATTAAAAAGAAAGATAGAGGCATTTAATTCAGGAAAGAAGAATAACTACCTCTCAACAGATTATGTGAACCGATATAAATACAGATACAGAAATACTAAAGATTGAATGAAAAGCAGATCAGAATAGCAGAATATGTAATACATACATTAGCTATATTTACATATATTTCAAGTAAATAATAGAAAGGAGATATTAAGGAAATTCTATTTTAATAAGCTCAAAAGGAATAGACTAATTAAGAATCAACTTACTCCAGAAAATAAAAGAAATGCACAATAACAACTAAAATACATCACAAAAGGAACTAAGAAGGTAAATCGGTGGAAAGATCCCTGAGGTTCATGGATGGGTAGCCTTAATATTGCAAATTTGTCAATATTACTCAAGGGATCAACATATTTAATAGAATCTGTATAAATCCTAAGGCCATTTTATTTAAAAAAAACTGATAAAATTATACGAAAATTTCCATGGATTACCAGAAGACTTTCAAAACAATGTTGAAAATGAGAAACACTTCCAAAAATAACACCTTTGATTTTAAAATTTATTATTGAGATAGAGCAACCCAAAACAGCAAGGAACTGCGGTAAAGACTGACACAGTTAATAGAATAGAAACAGATATAAACTCTGAATGTATGGCCAAATAAGTTTTTTAAAAGGGTACCAAGACCCTTTTAAAAAAAATGGATACTCTAATTTAGACATTAAAAATACAAATCTCATTTACACTCAAATTATGTACATATATTTATTTTTGTATATACCTAATAAATAGGTTTTAGATGGACAAATAATTTGAACAGACATTTCTCCAAAAACAATATACAAATGGTCAATAAAGATTTGAAGGTAGCCGGGCTGTGGTGGTATATGCCTTTAATCCACGCACTTGGGAAGCAGAGGCAGGTAGATTTCTGTTTGAGACCAGTCTGGTCTACAGAGCAAGTTCCAGGACAGGCCCCAAAACTATAGAGAAACCCTGTCTCAAAACAAACAAACAAACACAAAACAAAAAACATTTGAAGGTATGTGCCACATCATTAGTTATTTGGAAGTGTAACTCAAACCTCCAGTAAGACCAAATCTCATACCCAGTAGAATGCCTAATACCAAAATCACTAGCAGAAAAGTAGTCTGGGACACGAATGTAGAGAAACAGAAAACCTGTGATCATAATTAAAATGGTACAGCTCACACAGAAAATCATAGAGGAGCTCCTCAAAATTTAAAAATGGAATTAACATATAATCCAACAATTCAACTTCAGGTTATATGTCCAAAAGAATTAAAACAAGGTATGAAATAGATATTTTTACATTTATAATCATGGTATAATTATTCAAAAAAGTTACAGTGTTAAGTAATGAATAAATGATAAAAAATGTTGAATATAAATAAAAAAAAATACTATTCGGCCTTAGAAAGGAAGAAAATTCCCACACAAACTAGAACATGGTGAGTTCTTAGTACATCACACTAAATAAAAGAAAGCAAACACAAATATTTTATGAATCATTCATATGTAATATAACATTTAGAATGTTTAAAATCATAGAGACAGAGAATAGAACGTTAGTCAAGGAATGAAGGAGAAAAATGGAGTTTTGGATTAATATTTTGTAATAATCTTGTAATCAGTTTACAAGATTAAAATAATTCTAAAGACTAATATTGGTGATCTTTACATGATATGAAAAGAGTTATCTCTGAATGGTGCACTAAAAATGTTTGATTTTTAAGTCAGTTGTATAACATAATAATTTATAATTTTAAATGTTCCATATTTTAGACAAAGTAAATTAAATAAAAATAGTATGGTAAATTTTGTTATGTGTAAATTTTTACAATTAAAATGAAATTGGAAGAAAAGCATTATGAATTTTCACTGTGGTAATGATTGAACATAAAAAGAAATATATTTTTATATATGTCCCCTGACACAGATATATTCTCAGCAAGACCCCTATACCTCTCTATAAATCATTATAAGTAGACACCAAGTACACTAAAAACAATCCTCAAGATTAGCAGAAAGCATTCCAAACTAATATTCAGCTCCATCAGCAGAGATATACAAATAACTAGGGCTATGGTCAGAAAACCTGTCAAGGAACAGGTGCAAAGCAATGCAATGAAATACATTATGTTAAAAATAATGCAAGCTGTAATTACTATATACTGAGTTCTTGTTGAAGAGAAGCAGCTTCATAAAAATAACACCATCACTTCACCTAACAAACTTTTTAGAAACAAACAAGAGATTAAGAACAATGAACAAAATCCTAAGCACTAAAGAAGTAGCAAAATAATTGTTGAACTCAACATCTAACTCCAAAATCAAGAAATATAAGCCAGGTAATAAGTCTTTCAGACACGTTAACAGTCGAAAGCATGGTTACAAGAGTAGTTAAGGTGACAGTAATCTTATGCATGCCCACACAGCTGTAGACAGCTAAGGGTTTTGCACAGAAATTGAGAATCAATCTGGGGTGCAGACTGAATAATCAGTAGGTGATGATTAGTGAAAATTAAAAACAAAACAACAGAATAAACCATACATAGTTATGTATTCATTTAAATATTGTTTTGAGTGTTGTTTTTAAATAAATATATCCACATCAAGATATACATTATTTTCGGTTTTAATATACAGAATTCTGCCTTCAAAAATGGTAAAAATGTAATTAAATAATGAACTTGGTTGCGTTATCTGTAGAAAACTATTTAAAATGAAGTTTCACACAGATGCTCCCACTTTCTCCATAGTCACTAATTACCAAACACAGTCATATGTATCTTAATAGAACAGAGTTTCAGGGTTAAACTTTGAATCTCAAACTGATGTGTAATTATAAATGTAACAGGATCAAGGACCTACAAGGGAAGTCTATATAAGTGTTAATGTGGTTTAACTAGTACCTAGCAATCAACAATACATTTGGTAAGAACAAAGCAAATACTAAAATCCCTTTATTCTGAAGGTGCCCATAAACCAATTAACTTTCAATAACAAAACTTGTACCTTGTGTGAATAACAATATAAAACATTGTAAAAGAACTACACAAGAGGACAACATACTTGGCCATAAACATTTTATAGAGTTAAAGGGAATATAAATAAACAGAAACACAATCATATTAATAAATCATTACATGTATTTATTCAGACAATTACTAAATATCCAAGTTAAGAATAAAAGCAACAAATATCACTCGTTTAAAGGACTAAGCTCATTCCAGTAAAGTTTTCTTTAATATATATTTTGCATTATAAGTCATGTTTACCTTGCATTTTTATTATAGTTTAAATCCAAAAATGGGTTTTATTGAAATGAGTTTGTCAGTAAATGTAAAACATGTATTTCAAAAATATGTTTGAATAATCTATTAGTATCATTATACTAAATTTAAAGAAAACATTAAAATTTAAGTGCACAAAGCCAAAACAGACCAAATCCCAGCTTGGATATATGAATTGGGCTTGGGAAGCCTAGCCTAGGCCAAGAAGCTATCAGCATGGTTAGCCACAGGGCGAAGGAAATGACATTTTCTCTAGGAGTGTAGTCCCTAATAAGCCTGTCACATTCCAATGGAAGCCCTCACATTCAAAAACATCTGAAGAGCACAAAATGGTCTTGATGGGTGCTAAAAATAAACGACACACACAAAGATGGGTTGATAGGGAAGCAGGATGGGTCTAGGGAAAGTTGGAGGAAGATGTGAATATGATCAAAACATACATGAAACTCTCAAACAATTCCTGTTTTTTTCATTATCTTTATTATTATTTAAAAATTTCCACCTCCTCCCATTTTCCTCCCCCTCCCCCCATGCCCCTCCTCCTCCCTTTCCAGTCCAAAGAGCAGTCAGGGTTCACTGCCCTGTGAGAAGTCCAAGGTC
>LOJH01035879.1:0-15654 GCA_001685095.1 Ellobius talpinus | reverse complement strand
GGCAGTTTCTTTATTAACCAATGAAAGTAACACATAGATAGATGACCCTCCTCCTTCAAAATAATACTTTATTATATCTAATTTTGAACTAGTGTGGGATTATCTTGCATCTTCCACCATCAATGAATTAGTGTAATAAACTATGAATTCATATGAGATAGGCAAATGAAAATCAAATAGAAGAAATATTGTAATATTCTGTGTGGCTTTAAGAATAGAAATTATAAAGTATCAAAAACTAAAAGTGAGAAAGATTTTTCTCAGACTTACTGTGGTTGAGCCTAAGAATGGGGTGATAAGGAGAAGTATCATACATTTTGTACTTGAATTATATTTTTCTTTATTGACAATGAGCAGATTGGGTAGTTTTATAGTTTTGTATGTCCTTACAAATAAAGCACAGAACAAAGAGACATACAGTCTTACTAAAGGTCATCAACTTGGACTCAGTGTATCACCCTTATGTTTCTGAGCTTCACTCCAATGCTGATCTTAAAATACACAAACTCAGACTTTTATGTAAAGGGATTGCTGATCTACATTTCTAAATGAAGCTTTTTAATTTAACTTTTTGCTAATTTATCTCTATCTGTAAGACTAACTACATAGAATTGTTAAATAATTCTAATGCATTTGAAAAACATCAAATGTATATGGTTTGAGAAACTCTGATACCCTACACAAGAGATTGTGATACAACTTCCTGGTCAGTATGTATTAGCATGACTAACTATAATGGAGGACCCTGTATGAGATTAAGAATTTAAAACACAAAAGTATGGATAATACAGACAAGAGCGATGTCTCAGTGGTTAAGAGTGTATACTGTTCTTTCAGAAGCTCTGAATTTGGTTCCCAGCACCCACATCTGACTATTTATAACCACCTATAACTCTACCTCCAGGGGATCCAACACCCTCTTTTGGATTCTATAGGCACTTGCATTCGCATGCACATACAGATGGATGCATAATTTAAAATAATAAAAAATTAAAATAGGCACCAAATCAAGCAAATAAAATTATTTCTCATGAGTCACAAATTCTGTATTTGCTAAACTGTCTACTTTCCAAAGACTCACCATTTCCACAATAAGAGCAGTCTTTTCACTGTCAATCACATGTCTGCACATAGCATGACAAAAACAAATGAGTCACTGGTGTGCACACCATCAAGTGAGGTGGGACAAAACAATGTTCTACCTTCTAAGTTTAACTCTCACTATAAACAAGGGTCCTTTGCTATACATAGTTAGTGCCATATTTTTCAATAATGTAAGTTCCTTAAAAAAATTCTGCATTTTAAATAGCCCTCAAGTATAGTGTTGAAGTGCAGTCTACTGTCTCTAAATGCAAAATGTTATGCCTTGTGAACAAAATATGCTCAGAAAATCTTAATTCAGGCATGCAAGTTGCTGTTGGCTATGAGTACATTGTTAATGAATCAACAAAATACATTAACTTAGGTGTCTTTAAGCAGAAGCACACATAAAAACAGTTATATAATAACAGGTTGAACAAGTGGGTCATAGTAAACCAAGTTAATTTAACTGTCTTGAAAATTGGAGCATTGACTACTATAAATAATGAGAGACAGTTGTGTATATGTGGATAGTCTCCTAAGCTTCTAGAAGGTAAATAACATTGCTCAACTAACTATGTTACACTTTGACCCCCTGGAACTGTGGGAACACATCTGTGGGCATCTCAATCAGTGTCTGTAAACAAAGCAAAGGTCCCAAATTCATCCTTAGGAAACAAACAGTGCTTATAATTTTGAAAACCCATGAAAAACAGAAAAGAGGTGCCAGTAAAACCAGGCCTTTGCTCATCCTCATCAAACTGAACTAAGCAGCCAACAATTCTCCAAGGGATGACATGGTCTAGTCAGTGAAACTTTTCTTTTTTCCTGCACATGCCAGAAACTAGGCTCCTTGTTGAAAAGCAACGTTCTTCAATGCTATCTTCTTGTATATTGAAAATGAAGCTCTTTCGTAGAAAGGCTTTGCAGTATAGGGCAAGATACAGAGACAGAATGTGCAACTTATTCCTTTTTGACAGAGGGCATTTTACTTTGGCAGTACAAAATCAGCTATGGTAAATATGCTGTTTCCGGAAAGCCTGAAAGGAACCTGACAGCGCTGACACACTGGGTCTTCGGAGCCTCTGCTCTGAAAAGGAAAAACTAGTAAGGATTGCTCCCTGATGCTTAACTCAGTAAAATAACCCACACAGCCGGTAGGGCAAAAGCTCCTTCCACGCCAGGCAGGAAACTGCAAGGTGTCCAGCTAAAAGCAATTAGCCACCAAGTTTCTTAAATCTTCTGATTACAATACTTGCCACAAAAATATGCCACTCACTACTAAGAAAGAAGTTTCTAAAGAAATGAGTTTTTTAAAAGAGCACTTGACAAAAGTTAATAAAACACTCAGGAAAAAGAAAACCTCAAGTCATCTGTCAAACGCATCAGGATAAAGCACTATAAACACATGCATAAATTTGCTATGCTTCTTCAAACCAGACCACACTGCCACCTACTGAACAAGGACGCCCTTTCTTTTGGCCTTGTCTATACCGAATACTTCCTGAATATTCATTGTGAGAAATGTGGCCAGTCTTCTCCCATTCTCAGGGCAGTTTGGCAGCACAACAACCAGCCTCCTCAGTAAGCTCTCAGCACCATCTCCTCTCACACCCACCCACCAGAGGAAACTGGAAACCAACACCATTAGAAACTGATTCATTTGTTCTGTGACAGAAATTGGGGGAGGCAGATTCCAAATGAATGTGAGGAGTTGCATACCATACCAAAACAACTGAATCACAATGCAACCACAAAGAAGAAACTGCTGACAAACGTTTGAAGCAAGGCACCCATAACCATGAATCATGCAACATAACAGCTGGGTACCAAACGATTTGTAAATCCAGAAGATTCAGAAATAGCTTTGCAGGAACAACCCATATGAGATGCAGTTCTGAGCCCAAATACCATGGACTGAAGCAACTCAAAAACAGGATTGTACGTGGGATCAATGTGTTTCTGCACTGTTAATTGTCATCAAGTATCCATAAATAGTACCCCAGTTTTCAAGGTTAAAATACCAATTTCCCTGGAGCAAAAAGACCAGGGGAAAACGGGATACTCAGACTGAGGTGCTGATATTCCATTTGCAAGGCAGGTAGTTTATAAGAATAGACTCAATTAATTTTGCACAAATGAAGCCAAAATGTTGGGTGGATAGGGAAAGGGGGTAGATCTGGGAGGAGGTGGGGGACAGAGGAGGTGAATATGATCCAAATACATAGTACGAACTCCTCAAATAATTGATTTTAAAAAGAATGTTGGTAAAGAATATTTATCTTTTTAAGAGAGAAGCAGGAGGCTGCCACACATGACAAAGTGGAAAACATTGCAGCCACATCCAATTGATGAGTGGGAAGTAGCTTACATGCTGTATCCTGGCGGGTACCAAAACAAGTAACCTGCCCCAACTCAATACTTCCAGAATCCCTGGGATCCTTTATATCCCTCTGTTATAAACAACACTCAGAATATGCTAGAATTTCAGCAACCAAAACAGATACTGATATCAAATGCAGACCTGTCTGAATGGTTACTAGTGCCATATTCCTATAAGAAGACAATTTTCCCTCTATAGTGAAGTTTGGCCCAAGAGCATTACGGGAAGTTGGTAAATAATAGGTTACTTTCTCCCGAGAAGAGTCCAGACAGGCTTCATCAGCAGTTGGGCTTAGAAATTAGGAGAACATAAAAATTTTCAATGTGTAAGAGTCAGAAGAATGGAAAATCAGTAAGGGGATAGTTATGGTGTCAAAGACAAATTTCACTAAAATTAAGAAAACATAATTTTAAGTTTTCACATCATATTATAAATCATATTGATAATACAGCACACTGTGCTAAGTGGTATGATATGCCAACTAACTGGCAGAGTGTGTAAGAAAAGAAATAAAACTTATAGTAAGAGAATATCTCAGAAGAAAATAGGATACACTTAACCTTAAGACAGCAGTTTTCAACCCTTTGAGGTTTGAATGACTCTTTCACAGGAGTTGATATCAGATATTTACATTACATTCATAACAGTAGCAAAATTATAGATATGAAGTAGAAAAGAAATAATTTTATGGTTGGGGTCAGCACAATATGAGGAACTGTATTGAAGAGTCACAGCAATAGGAAGGTTGAGAAGCACTGTCTAAAAGAGTAGGCAGAACTGAGAAAAGTTAGCAAAGGGTATCACAGATTTTCAGGAAAACATTGTGATAAACCTGGCCGTGTGTTTTATAAGCCTTTCGGACTGGATTGTGGGAGAAATGTGGGAGAATTAGGAACTCTGAGCTATAAAACCTCTTGAATATTTCAAACAATTTAATGAATTATTATAGTATGAGTTGGTAAGATGGGAACACTGATAGAAATTTCGACAATGGAGGCTTAGTTCAAGAGGTTTCAAAAGGGAACAAGAATTCTACAGGAACTAGGCTGGAGGTCATTTATACTCTGGCAAGGAATCTGGCTGCATTCTACACATGTCCTAAGAACTTAAGAGGATCAAATAGAGGAATAGTAGACTAATTGCTTTGTAGATATAATTTCAAGCAGGGTAGTATACAGGCTGTGTACATATTTCCAGTGACAGAGGGAAAGAATAGGCACAAAAAAGATTTAAAAGAGGATATATTGATGAAAATATTGTAGAGAAAGTTTAATCTTATAAGCAAGGTAGATTTTTAAAGTAACCATAACTTTAATTATCATCATTAAATTATCATCATTAAATATATAACTGATACTTTTCACTGAGACAACAGGAAAGGTGTCTCAAGGGTAAGACCTACCCATCCCCTTAAACACTGCATCTTGGGAAAATAAAACCTAATTTGAAAGGAGAATACTGAAACTCCAAATGCTACTGCTGGTGGCATTGGGGGGCACCCATAAGGGAGCCTGCATGGGACTGACCTAGGCCATCTGCATATATGTGACAGTTGTGTACCTTGGTCCTCTTGTGGGACTCCTAACAGTGGGAGTGAGGGTTGTTTCTTACTTTTTTGCCTGATCTTGGGACTCCTTTCCTCCTACTGGGTTGCCTCATCCAACCTTGATAGGAGGGTTTGTGCCTAGTCTTATTGTAACTTGTTATGCCATGTTTGGTTGATGTCCCTGGGAGGTCTGCTCTTTTTTGTAAGGAAACAGAGGAGCAATGGATTTGGGGGAGATCGGTGGTGGAAGGAAGAATAAGGAGGAGTGAAAGGAGAGGAAACTGTGAGTGGCATGTAATATATGAGAGAAGAATTTTAAGACACCACTCAATAGTGTCCCCAGTGTCAGCAGCACACAGAAACTAAAGCAATTGAGTCTAAAGGGGCACACCATACCTTTCATGCCATGATGAACTGTATTACCTGGAGTTGTTTTCCAAAATAAGTCTTTCTTTCCTTAAGTTGCTTCTGTAAGCTATTTTTGTCACAGCAGTGAGAAAAGTAACTCATACAGGAAGTTGGCAATGAGGCCATGGAGATACTTGTAAACACTTCAAACCATAGATTTGGATTATTTCTTGTCTTGAGGCATGGATTTTTAATATCTGGAGTGGAGATAGCAACATGACTGCATTAGATTGTTGTAAGAATTAAATAAGATATTCTCCTTCAAGTACATTGGCAGAATGACTAGCACACAATAGTTCCTAAATTTTACCTTCTTATGCTTTACCATCATTATCATTACTACCAAAACAGCAATTACAGAATACCAGAGGGAGTAATTATGAGGAACAGCCTAATATTTGGATTATATTAGTAACCTAATATTTAGACAATACATTAAGTTATATGCTAAGGTCACAAAGAAGAGTGAGTGATCCCTAAAGATATTACAAAGAGAAAGTCAAGTAGATTTGTGACTAGCCTAAATATTAAATATGAAGAAGAGAGAGAAAGACCATTTGAAGGCATAGGGATTTTAGATGATAGAAGTATAGCCAAATAACAAGACTTGAAAGAGCAGATGGTTTCAGAGGCAAAACAAATGATTAATTTCTTGTGTAAAACATTTATTTTTGGATATTTATAATATTCCTAAATGATTATACTTTATGAATATTTAACAATATTATAAGGCCTGTGAGATAGAAATGAAAATGTTTGCTTATGAAGTAAGTTAAGGAAATCATAGATGAATCCCAATGGTAGGGAAACTTGCCATACCATTGAATATACAATGAAGGCAAAGAGCAAATAACAGAGCCTGAAGGAATAGTTACAACTATGGAATCAGACAAGGAGGCGTAGGAAATGTTTAAGAAATGGAGAGAAAATGAGCATTACTCTCTTTTAAAAAATAATTATGTTCATTGGGTGTGGTGGCACACACATTTAATCCCAAATAGGAGGAAGAGGTCGGCAGATCTTTGAATTTGAGGCCAGCCTGGACTACAGAGAAAGTTTCAGTAAAATCAGAGTTACACAGAGATACTATGACTCAAAAGAGAGAATATTTATATTAATGTTATTACTATACATCATAAAGGATTCGAATTAATCACAAGAGATTTACAAACCTAAAGTTGGAATGATCTTTTAAAAGATTTGCTAATGTACCTGAAATAATTTAGGATTCACTGATAATTTAAAAGAAAATCATCAATTAATAGATTCACAAAATATTTACTGGGGTTCTGCAAAGGAAGATGCCAAGTGTTGTTGAGAAAATAGTAAGGTACACAAACTATGTGTTAAAGAAGGTGGTAAGACAGGATGATGTGTGCATAAAGAAACATTTAAATCACAGGAATTAAATCAGGAATTGAGGCAATATTTATCAAGGGTAATGTGTAACTAAGTGCAAAGAAATTGCTTGAATTCAGAAAAGTCTAGAGGATATGAACCTCAACTGGGATTTTTTGAAACCATGGCTTAGTAAAAATGTAATTAGGACAAAATTCTGATACATTAAACAATTAATCTTGACCATAAAGCAAATGTAAAGGGGTTCACACTGAATTTTAAGTACTAGAGAGCCTAAGAAATCATATGCATGGTCTAACTAGTGTTAGACTCTTTCTCAGCATGGCTAACAGCCTCTCCCCAACTCGACCTCATGGGGTTCTCTTTCTAAGCCACTTGGTAACTCTTAAATGTCCCAAGTTGCATGCTACATAGTTCTCAAACTGGGAAAATGAGCTCAGAGGAAAAAGAAAATAACATAACAAAAGGAAGTTCTAGCTTTGATCCACAAAATTTTCAAATTTCATATTTCTATACACAAGGCAAAACTAGGAATCATTCAATGCCCCCCAAACTGATCAGGGTAATAGTATCAAGTAATGACCAAATCTGGCTGAAGAGCCTTGCATTTGGGGACGGGAAATTGCTGAAAATTAACCAGTAGTAAAATTTGTTTAATCCTGCTCCTCTGGGAGAATTAAGAGATAGGAATGAAGAGGCAAAATGAAAAAGGTCTGGGTGAATTTGGCCTGTAGGAATAATAGCTTTGAAAGGCAAAGGGGTGAGGAAAAATGGAGAAATAGGACTCTGCTTTTCAAGGAAAGGTTGATATTAAGATGCAAGAAATGGCTTTTAAATTATGCACATGTCTCATTCTATAGAGCACAGGGCTGCTGTGTCTGAAGTAGAAAGGTGGCCATAACCCCAAGAAAGTATTACCCTTTAAAGAGAATATTAGGTTGCTGCTCTTTTGAATTTCCCTAAGACAACCCAGTGAAATTTGCCATAGCAATAACAGGAGAAACAGCAGGGAAGTATGTGCTGACAGGAAGAGCTTTCTTTAAAGAAATCTAAAGTGTGATTTTTCTTTATGTAAGAGTTCAACTGAGGTAATTATCGGATTTACATGTCAATCTCTGCTAGAAACCATAACTATATTTATTATTATTTCCTTCAAAATTATATCCCCCCAATTCACCCAAAACAGTTACAGCACAGTAAAATCTGTAAACACAAAAGCATTAGTTACAAGTTTTATGGTTTTTTTTAATATAAATTAAAAAGAAACTGCAAGTTTAGGGAGGAAGACCAATCATTGCCAAAAGCAGTGGCACTGCATAGTTTAGAAGGAATCCCAAGTAGTCAAAAATTCAAGTTCATTGGGAACAAGAAAATGTCATCAGAGACATAGTGAAGGAGAAAATGGAGTCATGTGGTCCAAAGTCAAATGGACAAAGAGCATCAGCAGAGTTAACATAGTGAGTGGAGTTTCCTATATTTTGTCATGAAGCCTCATTCCCATCACATCTTGCTTTCTTTTAGAGCTTATGGGGTAGTATTTTGAAATCCATGATGACATATAAAATAATTTAATAGATAATTGCATCTAGAAAATAGTTCTACCCTTTAAAATGGGAATGTCAGAGACCATGTCACCCCTTATTTTCTGACTGAAATGAGTGCTCAAGGGGTCTAACGAACTAATTAGGGCCTAGAACACTGAACTTAAATGATAATGTCATATCCCAATGTTGATTGTGGGGATCAGTTTGTGGTTCTGCAAATCATGCCTTAGATACTTGATTTTGGTCATCTAATTTGAGCTTCATATCATCTAACACCTCTATTCTTATCAAGACAGTATAATCTTTGAGTACCCCTAGTGAAATATTATAAAATTATAAAATGTTTTGATACTTAAAAGTCTGCTTCTATTAGAGTTAATTCTTTTTATACCTACAAGCTTTCTAATGTCTGGGCTTCCAAACAAGGGTTTCAGGGCAGTCCAACTTCTTTGCTCATCCAGCCAGTAATTTTTAAGGCATCCACTAGCTCACTGTACTCTAAAAAAAGTACAAGAGGCTAAAACCAGAGGTGGAATGAGAATAAAAATTATAGGGCAATGTATTATAATTCAGTTAATAACATCTTCTTCCCAGAGGGTGTAGTTCTTGGAAGAGCACACCTCTAGCAGGAATGAGATCCTGGATCCTATCTCCAAAACCACACACAGAAACATACCTTCTATCTGCAACCAAACCACTCAAAGACTTCTTAAACATCGAGGTGTAACTAAATTCCAACATGCCTCCTGGTATTTTCTTTCACAACTTTATCCTATATTTATTACTCTAGGTATACTAGTACTATGTAGAATCAAGAGATATTTTCTGTTTCTATGAAATCCTGTACAGAACGTAGCACAGTGCCTAACGAGAACAGGCACTCTTAACACTTACTTCCTCAGGAACATGAGTTTTAGGTATCAGTTTTAGATAAAGCAAAGGACTGCATTTGCATGTGTAGTTCTTATGGACTATGATTTGACCACTATAGGCTCATAAACACTGCCTAAAAAAAATTCTCCATTCCCAAATATCACAGTAAATGCAAGTGCAACTGGTATAATTATATTAGAGATTACCTATTTGACAGGGTTAGTAAATGAAAGCTGTAGATGCAAGGATCAAGGAAGACAGATGTGAACACAAAGTTGTCCAGAGAAAATTTATAGGTGGTTCATAAAAAGAAATTTCAAAGTATTTTGATATATTTTCAGTCACACTAAATAATTTTAGAATTTAAAATATTAAAGACATGACATTTTCATAATTGCAATTGAAGAACATGGGGTAAATAATAAATATTTGGATTTCCTTGGGAAAATAGAGCACATTTAACTGAACATTTCATATCCAGCACCTAGTAATGAGCCTGGCATATAAGGCTAGGCTTGTACAGTTAGGCTTAGATGGTTAGTAAACATCTTGAGTTGGATGAATAGATATGAATGAATGAATGAATGAATATAGGAAATTTGAAGCTCCAACAGAAGAGTTCATATAAACAAATCTGAATTCTGTTTTCCAACACATCATTTTTTCAGTGAACATTTACAATAAATACAGAAGGCTAGAAATTACCAGTTCCTATTATGGGACTCACAACTGCCATAATTGAAACCAAAAGATTTCAGTGAGAATGTTTCTGCTGTATACATCAGGAAATTTGACTTGACAAGTCAGGTCTCAGAGGCAGATACAATAATGGCCTACCCACAAAGAAAGACTGACCTTGGCAAAACTGAGAAATGATTCTAACATCTTTCCACATCAGAAGTCTCATGATCAATTTAAGTAAACTTACTTCATTCACTAACACTGTCAAAATGTTTAGATTTTTGCCTCTCCTTAGTACTTATTAGAATTATGCTTCCTTGCACTTACATGGTTCTAAATAACCTATTCTGGCTAGTGAGTTACAATAGGAAATTCTGTATGCTGAGTTTAACATGGGAGTTGTCATTGGAATGACCTTCATAGCTTGCTTTCCCCTCTGTTACAGAATCTGGCAATGTTCCTAACAATGCTTTTCTACACAGCTGAGTCACAGATCAAGGGCAGTGACAATGCTGAACTGAGCTCCCAGAAGACTAGTGACAGAAGAATATATTGAGCAGACAGAAAATAAATCAACCCCTTGCTTGTAATCAATGAGGTTTCAGCATTCTTATTCCTTGAGCATAATCTAAGTCTGCTGACTCATAACATAGTTTAGGGCTTTTCCAATGTGATAATATAGTCTCTAAATGGTAGCAACAATGGAGTGGAGAACCAAGTGGTGGTGGCACATACCTTTAATCCCAGCACTCTGTGAGTTTGAGACCAGCCTGGTTTACAAGAGCTAGTTCCTGGACAGGCTCCAAAGCTACAGAGAAATCCTGTTTCAAAAAATAAAACAAAAAAATGGAGTGGAGAAAATAGCCATGGAATTTTTGAATAGAGAAAAATAACTTGGAAAAAGAAAAAAAGAAAAATTATACCAGCTAGCATAATAGCCCCAACACACAAAGCAGAGATAAAATTTGAAACAATTTTACATGGCAAGAATTGATTCTCACTATTCTTCCCTGTGATGGAAATCCATTAACTGCCAAGAGAAATGTCTTGTAAAACTAAGATAGCAGACTACACTGAAGGTGGCCTACTGAAAATAGATTGTTCTTGGGATAGTGATAGGAATTCCTTAGAGAAAACGTATGAGAAGAAGGGAATTCAATAAAGACATGTTCCTGAGTCATTCTAAAGTTAACAAATTAATCCTTCTCTGTATAGCATTTTATATCACATGACACCTTCTACATGTATTTCCTCATTTGAGCCTTACAGCTCACCTAAGATGGGAAATACTATCTACAGGCAACTGATGAAAAAAATGATGTGTGATTGGGCTGTGACTGTCTAAGGCTGAAATAGCTAATGCATAACAAATGTAGAGTTGTAATAAATGTCTCCTATTCCTTGTATCCATGCTGTTTGTATTCTATATGTTTCTAATAAAATCAATGCTGTCACTTGCTTTATATAAATTATTTTTTCAAGAACTAAGTCACCCTTTGTTATCTAAGCTTTACTTGCATAACTACCACCCAAACAAGGAGGGCACTAATAATGTTTCTATTCCGTGTGAAGATGAAGATGCATTAAGCATATCATCTAGCTAAATCATCTCAACTGTTGATGGCTCTAGATGCAAATTAGCACTGTGCTTTTTCAGAGCCAACAGATGTTTCTGGATGATTATTTTTATATGTTTCTCATCTGAGAAATTACATGAAGAAAACAGGTAATGTACACGTTCATGGACTGCTCTCTTTATTGAAGATCTTATAGATTAGAACCTAGGGATCTGTAGCTGGGGCTCACAATATCAACTTCCTTGTTCTATATTATGCATCTATTTATTGGAGAGACTCCACCTCACACCTGATATGTATACATTACGATTAGAACTGGAATGTGAATGGGTTTTCTGTCCCCAAGCAGGAATCGGGTACAAGCATAAGAGTTTTCTAGTTTTAGGACTAAGTGAGTCCTTAAATAAATGTATATAACCAGATTTTACAATACCATTGAAGCAGTTTACATGGGAAAAGTACAGGAAATGTTGTCAATCATTGCCCAAAGATAGTTATATAGCAAAAAATTAACCACTTCACACTATACTCAGAAATATGATGAAATATGTAGCTTATTCATTTATTCTATTTTAAATTCAATATTCCTCATATACCTTCACCTATCTAGGAAAAGAGGAAGTTTTATCAGGTTAAATTTATTCATTCTAGCTCAACCCAATAATTTAAACTATTTTAGTAACTCTGTCTCTTTAGATAAATTCACAGTCTTTACAATGACTTCTTCATTTCCTCTGCTCACACCCAATATAGTGCTTGGGCTTTTTAAAAAGACTCTCATGACTGTAAGAAAATATTAAGTTATGGTTCTTTCAATACACTTAATCAGACAGAATGAAAGAATAAGATTATTTTGTAAGTTGGTCAGCATGCCAAAATTTTAAAATAAATCTCTGGAACCACACATGCAAGAATTTTAAAACAAGGTTTAAGCCTGTTTTGCAATTCTACTATAATATTCACCTCTGGCATAAATGAATTGAGTTTGGAGAGGAGTTAGAAATTGGAAAAAATCTATTTCAGAAATAGTACCCTTCCTTATCTCCAAAGAAGAAGGTAATGAGTATTTTCCCCTTAGTCTAAACTACATGGGAGACACCTCAAGATAAGAACACAGAGGCAATTTATTTGTATACTACCTTTTGGAGGTCACAAAAAACTAGTGTCTAACTTGTAATTCAATAGAACAAGAGTTGTGAGTGGCCAGATGTTCTGATAATGAAAATAGCTCACTGATATAGACAAATTCTTGGGCATTAGTATCTCCTTTGGAATATGTACTGGTTACATCTAGGGTCTCCTAACTAGTTGCCACAAACACTAGTATATTACTTATATTTCTGAGAATTTAAAGTTCAAAATGAAACTCGTGGAACTAATGTCAGTCAAGGTTTGTTAGGAAAGCTTCCGCATGAGAATTCTAGTAGGAAGTCTGTTATTTACATAGTCTTACTTCTAGAGAGTGATGGAACCTCTTCGCTTTTCACAAGATCACTCTGATTTCTATTTACATTCTCAAACTACCTTATTTTAGCAGTGTTCTTGGACTCTGGTTTTGCTTTTGTAGATTGGGTCTCATACAGCTATTCTGTCCATATATTTGGTATATAGTATGGCAAGTTTGCCTTTCAACTTCTGATCTCCTGTCCCCCATATCTGAAGTGTTCAAATACACATGCATGTCATCATAGCCTACCATTCTGCCTCTACCTGAAACAGCCCCTGGTTTTATTTTGTTTGTTTGATTGGTTGATTGGTTGGTTTTGCTTTTCTTGAGAAAGGGTTTCTCTGTATAGCTCTGGCTGTCCTGGGACTCACTCTGTAGACAAGACTGGTCTTGAATTCACAGAAAACCCACCTGCCTCTGCATCTGACTCTCAAGTGCTGGGATTGAAGGCATGTGCTTCAATCTACCGCCCAGCTTGGCCACTATTGTTACATCAATCCTTCACACATAATCTAAGATACTACTGTCATTTTAAAATCCTTCATCACACCAGCAAATTCGCATTTATCATTTAGAGCAACATATTCACAGGTTTTAGATTTGAATACCGATATCTTTGCTAGACCACTATTCAACTTACCAAAGAGCAGAAGTGAGTTTCCTTTAGTATTCTGTCCCAATATGAAGCAATGGGTCCTCAAAAGGCTGGAGATACACTGTCTTATCATTAGCATGCCTCTCCCACCCACAAGTTCCCAAGTAATTATTCTGAGGCTTAATATTAATTAAAAATGGTTTACCCTATTAGCCCAGGCTTATTATTAACTAGCTCTTACAATTTCAATTAACCCATTTCTATTATTTTATATTTTAACCTTTAGGCTGGTGGCTTGTTATCTACATCTGCTGGCATTTCCCTGACTCTGCCCTTTTTTTTCCTGTATCTCTGTCTGGATTTCCCACCTGGCTCTATTCTGTCTTGATATTGGCCAAATCAGTTTCTTTATTTACAAATGGTAATAAAACATATTCACAGCATACAGAAGGGGATCCCACATCACAATCTGAATAGTGAATCAGCAGAAACGAGAAACAGTTCTTTAATGCCCTTGCAAAGGAGTCAATTCAATTTGTTAAAGAACGTTTAGGTAAATATATCAACAAATAACCCATGAAGACAATTCAAGGATTGAGTTAAATAATTAACATGTAAGAAAGTAATATATTACAGATAAGACTTTTGTAATTCTTACTTTCCATCCTTATATTTCCTAAAACTTGAAGAAAGGGCATGAAATGATGCACAAGTGGTAGCAGGAAATGGGATGAATATATCAATCAAAGGACAAAGAAAAATCTTCAACTTCAACCAAATTTAAGGATATTGATGATTGCATAGGACTTAACATTTTAATTATGGAAATGAAACAATTTGATGGCAAAGAGTGACCAGCAAAATATTAACTCTTCAAGAAGGTAAGGATATGCTGAAATTTTCTCCAGTCATAGTCAAACTAACAAAAGTTGGTTTTAGCAGGCAGGGAAGGAGATGGGAAGACTCCAGATGCATTAATAATTCAGTGAGTTCTATTTCATTCAGTGTAACCACTATATAACCTGTGGCCCAACACAATACAGAGGAGGCTTGCCAGCACGCACATTGGTGTACTGCCCTCTGACTCCTTTGATCCCTTGATTCCTTGAGTCTCTGTGGTAATGTGCCTTCTCTACCTGGATTCTGCTGGCTCTGATGCTGCTTGAGAGAAAGTCAGAGGTGGGGTACACTCTGTTTTCTCTCAGTGTTGGCAGGGCCTAGTGATCTTTGCCATTAATTAGTTTGCATGGTGGCATTTATTAGAACAAGAAACATCCAGATGTTTGCCTGTGATACATAGTTGGTCCCCAGCCCAGGATAATCACCTCACAATGTTCATCTAGATATTCACTTTCTCCTGCCCCTGAACATCTCTGGCAGACTCCTGAAACAGTCTCTCAGCTAACTTCTGTGTGCCCTTCCCCTGGAGTCATAATGGAGCTTCTGGTTCCCATGACTTTATACAGAGGCAGGCAGTAGCCCAAGAGCAGCACCAGCTATAGAGTTTTGAGATAAGAGAAGAAGATTACAACCACATGTATATATACCATATGTACACTTATGGTATAGGGAACATATGTAGTATGATAAAGCAACTCAGAGTCCAACAAGTCAGGGCTCCTAACTTCTGCTCATCTGTGTATTCCACGAAGAACTATTTACTATGACCATTCTTAAATTAATGAAACATAAAATGAACTTTGTGTGTACCTACTGTTTGAAGAAGGTACAAAGTGCAATTTAAACAACGTATACCAAAGGACTTTTGAAACCTAAAAGCTTTTTTAATAAAATGAGATTGTTTTTAATTTGACTTTTGCATTATAATATCCAGTTGATTTAACATATCATTTCCCCCTAAAATGTACTTCCTTTTGCATCCTTGACTGGGGAGAGCCACACCAGTGTGAAAGTTACAGTACTGTATTCATGAACATGCTGTGCAATTAGTTTAGTGTTTCTGAATACTCACACTAGTTTCCATACTCAGAAAGGTATTTGCTTAACATTATACTGATGTAGGTGGGTCTTCTGTCTATGCGTTACTTTCACTGGTCAAATAAAGAGACTGCCTTGGCCTTTGATAGAATAGCAGCTTATATAGGTAGAGTAGACAGAACAGAAAGCTGGGAGAAAGAAAGCAGAGTCAGGCAGACGCATG
>LOJH01035878.1:947-15654 GCA_001685095.1 Ellobius talpinus | reverse complement strand
GGAAGGAAGGAAGGAAGGAAGGAAGGAAGGAAGGAAGGAAGGAAGGGAGAAAAGGAAACAGAAAGAGAGAAGGAAGGGAAGGAGAAAAGGATCTACAAAGAGATCCTTATGATAAGGACCAGAGACACTAAATCCAGAGGCCTCACTGAATCCTCTCAGTCAACAGTGAAAGAACCATTCATTATGTTTTATCTTAAATATTAAAACTAAAAATTTATGAAGAGATGCTTATTTCAGCCTTTTTAAAAAAATTGTGTATTAATTACCATCCCACTAATTATCAGAATGAACAAAATAGATTGTGAATTGGCAAAAACATTCCCAAACCCCTAAGAAATCAAAGCCTAGGGTATAAAATATCCAAGGACCATCAGTGGTTGGTCTTTTGTTGGTTTGAAATTCCCACCCTTACCCCTCCAGCCTCCTGCATTTGAACTGTGGTCCCTAACTGATGGTGTTGTTTCAGAAGAACTTTTAAAAAATGGAGCCTTGCTGGAGGAGGCAAATATGGGGTCTGGGTCCCACTTCCTGTCCACATTCTCCTTGTTCTACCTAGATGTGAGATTAAGAGGGCCAGTTACACACTCCTGCTACGACAGAGCCACCTGCTGCCCTGTCTCCCTCCCCACCGCCCGTAATAGACTGTTTCCCCTCAAACTGTGAGTCCAACAAGCCCTTCCTCCTTTAAGTTGCTTCTAGTTGGGTGTTTAATAACTACTGCATCCTCGAGCACCCATGGGCATGGGATCTGAACCTACAGTACAGACCCTGGTCACACCTTTCCAGGTAGAACAGCAGAGACGCAATAACAAGGCAATGGCCAGAAACATTTGCTTCTCCTAGACTTTTGTTCATGGGCCCACAAAAGAAGGAAGTTGCTGCATACAGCTCCAGAGACCCAGCAAGACTCCAGGCTGAGGACACATAGTAATGACATGGGCAGAGGCAATGTCACAAAACCCTCCATCTAGATAGGACATAGTGTGGACCTAGCACCAGCCAGATGGAATTGAAGCTGCTGTCCACCGTAATCCCTCCTCTCTAGCACATGATACACCTACTGCTGACTTGCCACTTTCTGATGTCTCATTCAAAACTCTCAATGATTCTTTGATTCCGTGGCCCATTTTATCAATGGGGCAGCAGTGATGCAGGTGTGGCAAGCAGCATAGCCCAGATCCTGTCTGTCTGACTCGGAAGTCCGGTCAGTCACTTCATTCAAAACTGAAACTTGCATATCTGGTAACTAGAACTATGTCTGGCCCAGAATAGTTAAATCACCACATGCCATTCCTAATCAGGCAGAGTCTACAGTTTCCAGCAGTTTAACAGAGACAAGAACACAGCAAGTGATTGTGTTCCATAAAACTGCTGCCAAGCCCTACAGAATGAACCTCAACTGTGAGCTCTTCAAAGGCAAAAACCCCGTCAGATCCTCGGCTTTCCCTTTGGGCACGCCATGTGTTACTCCTGCTCTGTGTTCAACTGTGGTTATATAAGACACTTAACTTAGCCATGTCTGCTCCCCATTCGAGTGTGTGCTACCCTGGCTCTCACTCAGTGATGGGCACATGGTAAGCAAGCAGTAGCTACCATTGCAAGAGATGCCGAGGAGGCTGTTAGATATGGCAGGAACAAGTCTCCTATGCCAGTCCATAGCCCTCCCCCCATCCTCAAGTGCTTAAGTTGACCCATCTGACCCATCTCCCTAAGGGACTCTGCATGGAGTCCCAGCAGGGATGGCCCCACCTCAGTGCCTTCAGCCTAGACTTTATTCAGTCAGCTCCTCAAAATGGTCCTCAGTCATTTAAATATAGAAATTTTATCCCAAGCGGAAGAAAGTGCTCTGGAAAAAAAATACATTTTGCCTTTCAAATGAGCAAAGATTTTCAGAACTATGAAAGCAAACAAATTAGGGTAGAAGATTCCCAAATAATCACATAAACTCCAATTTCCTATGTTTTAACATAAACATCAAAATAATAAACTCGGGCATGTTTGGGGAGGAGGAAAAAAATCTACGGCCTGACACTGTTGCTTCCTTTCTAAGCCGAAACCTAAATGACTAAATTGGCAGTTTATTAACAGGGAAATTATGCTAAGTAGCTTCGTGTTGATGTCAAGAATTTTATGCTGCAAGTTATGGCGCAATACCCTGAGTGCCTCGTTTGCATTTCCTCATTTAGTGAGAACAATGGCTGCAAATGAGAGCAGCATGTTTGTAGCTCACTGGCTCAGACAGCAAGGAAGCGCTCCACACCGGATCACTACCGGCTTCTTTCATTAGGCCCCAGCACAGACTCTGGAGCCTGGGGGCACACGGATCTCACTTCGGCAGCTAAGCAGGGGTCCGGGGCCAGAGCTCTTCAACTTCACAGAAAACTTGCTGCCCTCCCAGCCCGTGAGACCGCTCCGTGGTTTGCTTTTTTTCTTCAATGAGAATTGCTGTGAGACCAATAAAGAAATACCTACCCTGGTTGACATCAGGGAAGGTCATATGACATCCTGAAATAGTAGCAAGGAAGACTCTTGTGGAGTACCTAGCTGTCTGTTAAACTAGGCAGGTCTGCTTTCCCAACTCCACCCCTACAACCACTTGCTTCTAGTCTCTGTTTTGTTCAGCTGATGTTCACTAAAAATACAAGTAGATTGGCCATTTGCCATGTGCCTATTCTTCTGCCGAGTGGAGGATTGTATTCTTTATAAGATACAAGTTACCTAGTCTTGCGTATTTTGTTAGGGGAAGAATAAATGAATGACAACAGCTCTAAATGTCTGTACAGTTAGTCAGGTTGCGGACCACACAGATGGATCACTAGAGACAGAAGAAAGCATGCGGCCAACTCTTAAGTTCTGGCCTGGGGAAAGAATTCTAAGGCATGCCATGTAGCAATATTAGAAGCAGTGTGGTTACAAGCAAATGCTGTGTGGAATAAGGTGTCGTGCAATGGTAAATCTTGTTTATTCACCTAATTGCATTTGGAGTCATGGGGAGACACACTTCTGGGTGTGTCTATGGAGGTTCATCCAGAGATATTTAGCTGAGGGAAGTCCACTCAGTGCAGGTTCTACCATCCCATGGGCTGGAGACCCAGACTGAACCAAAAGTAGAAAGTGACGTGGGTATCTGCAATTCAACCCGCTTTGCTTCCTGATGGCAGACATGACACAACCAGAGACCTCCCACTCCTGCCACCAGGCCCTGTCCTCGATTACCGACACTTTGTGGATATAAACTGTGATCAAAGATGCAGCTTTTCTTCCTTAAGTTACTTTTAATGGGTCAGAACAATGAGAAAAGTAGCTAATATGTACCTGCTATGATTTGAATGTATCCTCCGGATGTTCATGTCTTAAAAACTTAATCCCTCCAGCCCTCCTTCAGCTACCCAACACCAGCATCCACATCATCACCAGCTACCAAATACAACATATTTTCACTGTCGCCCTGAGTCACATACCCTTTACAAAAGCCCAGGCCATCTCTCATCTCTCTCCATCTCTATCTCTGTCTCTCTCTGTGTGTGTCTCTGTCTCTCTCTTTCTTCTATCCCCTCTCAGAAGCAGCCTTTTGCCTGCCTCCAATAAATCTCTTGCATGAGGAGATAAAGAAAAAACCAACTTAATCCACATTCTTCTATTACTAGTCTGTTTTATTGCCAAGTAGTATTCCACTGTATGGATATACCACAGTTTGTTTCTCTATGCTGATGAATATTTGTATTATATCTAGTCCTTGATTATAAATTAAAGATTAACATGTAAGTTTCAATGTTAAAATTCCTTCCTTGGAGGAGACACAAAGAACATCTACCCCTCTTCCCAAGGTCCTGATGGCAAAGCAAGGTACAATTCCACCAAAGCTCACTCTGAGGAACTATTGAGTTTATTGGGTTCATTTACAGAGCATAAGTGAGGGGTCACTTACAGGGGCGTGAGTCCTCACCTACTCCAAATAGCGCACAGGAAAGTCTTTTCCAAGCAGGTATGATGGTTTTCCCATAGCCTTATAGGTGGAGGCCCCTCCCCTAGTCCTTCCCTGCCTATAACATCCAGCTTCTCCCCAAGACCCCAAGGCCAGATGCAATTAGAACTATATCGCACACATCACTTGAGACAGGAGCCTGGATTCTCAGGTATGGATCCCATGACCCTCTCCATCCTCTCCTTCTATGAGAGAAGGTCACCGGTCACCTGCACAGGCTGGGATGATCTTTTGCGAGCAGATCCAGCAGAACTCCTTAAAGTGGTGGCAGTATGGCCTGGAGAATAGCCTGGACAACAGTGATTTCACTTCGTTTGGATAAGTAAACAGAAGAGAACTGATGGGCTGTATTTGAAGTGTTTTATCAAGATTTACCCAACTGGGTCACCGTGTGCTTACTGTGGTCCATTCCCTCCATGACGGAATAACCCTTCTGTTACTCCGTACTCTCTCCATAGTGGGTATTTCTTAAACTGTAGCCAGGCTAGTAAAGGTGAAGCATGGTTCCCTGCACAATTAGCTTGCATTTCATGATGACTAATGTTGGGCCTTTTCTTGGCTACTCATTGTCCATTCATACATTTTCTTGTATGGAAAGTGTCTGTTCAAGCCTTCTTCCCAGTTTGTCTCACATCTAGATTGTTTCCTGGGGGTTTTCTAGTTTTAACATTTATATTTGGTTTGGTCTGAAGCACTTTTCGATGCTGTGCTAAAAATACTCTGACCGTAAGCAACTTGGGAAGCAAAGGGTTTAGTTGGTTCCTACCTCCAGATCACAGCCCATCTTTGGGGGAAGTCAGGGCAGGACCACAGCGGAAAGCTGTTTCTGGCTCCACTGCAAGCTCAGGTTCGCTCAGGCTCAACTAGATTTCTTTTGCAAACCAGGACCACCTGCCTAGGGATGGTTACCACCCACCGTGGGCTGAGCACCCCTTTATCAATTAGCAATCAAGACAATGCCCAGACGTACACAGGCCAATCTGTCCCAGTCATGGACTTGTGACCCAGTTTAATCTTTGTGTATAAGGTAAAGACTGTGTCTCCTGTTTTCCCCGTATGAGCATCCAGCTGCCCCAGCACCATTTGCTGAAAAGATTATCCTTTCTCTATCAAATTACCTTGGCAGCGTAGTTGAAAATCAATTGACCGCACATGTGAGTTTCTGCTTCTGGACTCGGTTTCCTTCTGGTCATCTCTGTGCCTCTATTTGTGCCAGTGTCTTACCGCCCTGCTCTCAGCAGCTGTAGAGAACGTCCTCAGATGAGCAGGCGAAACCCCTCCAACATGGTCTCCTTTTACATTGTCTTTAGCTTTTCTTTGTCCTTTCCTGTTTTATATAAAATTTCAAATGCCAATTTATAAGATATTTGGAAGTGCTGTAAATTTCATTGTGTTGACTTTGCCAGGAAAATAAAAAAGCTTACACTAGATCCAGAGATGAAAACTTCGATGCAAACTAGAGGTTGGTTAGCTCCGTGCAGTGATGGGGAAAATGGCCTATTACCGAGACACAGCGTTACCCTGTCAGTAAATGATGGTTCACACAGAGCTGTGATCACCAGGAGCCTCCCACTCCTTGGCTCTGTGGTTTGTTTTGTTTGGGAGAGGAATATCTTTTAGGCACATATGTCATGATTTTCGAATTGTTAATTGCAAAGACAATCAACCTTCAAAAAGCCTGTCTCCACCACTCCATCTTTTACGGAATCCTGGCTCCTAGCTTGGGTGCCCAGTTGGAGTCTTTACAACTCTGGGTAAGGTGGCCTAGACCACACACGGTGACCTGCAGGGATGTGTTCAGTGGTCATACAACACTACAATGAACATGAAGCTGAAGGAAAACAAAGCTCTATGCCAATGGCAAGAGCTATTATGAATAGCACCTTCCATGAGATATAAGGGAAGAGATGTATGTCTAAGACCAAAGCCACCTTCAGGACTCCAAAACCATAGGCAGTCCCGGTAACTTACCATATACTGACATCAGATGGACACCTGTATTAGTCAGGGTTCTCTCAAGTCACATAATTTACAGAAAGATAGGATAGACAGACAGACAGACAGACAGATAGATAGAGGGATAGAGGGATAGAGATAAGATAGATTAGATATTTATTATATACATTCAGTTCATGTATATTCACACATATGGAATGAACATATAAATTGGAGTGACTTACAGGCTGCATTCCAACTAACCCAACAACGGCTATCTGTGAATGGAAAGTCCAAGAATGTAGTAGTTGTTCAGTCCATGAGGCTGGGGGTCTCGGATGATCTCCTGTTTATGCTGGAATCCTGAAGTAGGCAGCTCCAATGCCAGTAAAGGAATGGCTGTGCTGACGAAGCCGGGGCAAGCAGGCGAAGAACGAGCACACCCTTCCTTCTCACTGTCCTTACATAGACTTCCAGCCGAAGCGCTGGCCCCGATTAAAAGCATTTGTTATCCCATCTCAGGATCCAGATCAGAAGCCCATGTCTTTCAGCCTTAAAATCCAGATCAAATGCATGTTGTCTTCCTGCCTCAAGATCCAGATCACAGGTGAGCCCTCCACCTCTGGACTGTAGCTCATTCCAGATACAGTCAAGCTGACAACCAAGAATACCCATCACAACCATTTATTGACACTGAGGATGGATGCCCAGTTTGAGAAAAATAAGACATCTAGATCAAGACTTTTGCTCAACAAGTCACACAGGGAAACTAATGCTATAGCCACCATGTGGAACCTAAGCCCATGTAAGCAAGGCTGTGTCCTTATACCTGACTCCAGGCTTGAGGGACCCAGGTTACAATAGTTGAGTGACCCATCTCAGCCATATCACAATCATCAAGACTTTCCTGAGACCTGGCAGACTCATTTGGTTCTGGGGAATGCTTTCCAGAGCCCAGCACAGCCTCTGCAAGTGTTCCCTTATTTATTTATTTGTTTGTTTGTTTGTTTGTTTGTTTGTTCTTCAATTGGGTGGGAGGTGGCACCCACTCACCTATTTATGCAGGTGTAGAAGCCAGATGTTGACTTACGGTATTGTCTCCCATCTCTCCTTACCTTACTGTTCAGATAGGGTCTCTCTGGGTTCTAGTTTCATTTCTGTTGCTGTGATAAACTACTCTGGCAACAGGCAACTTAGCAAAGAAAGGACTTATTGTAGCTCGCAGTTCCAGGTTATGGTCCATTAATGTGGGGAACTCCCAGTGACAGGTGCTTGGGACAGCTGGCCACATCAAATGCACAGACAAGAGCAGAGAGAAATAAATTCACAGATGCTTGCTTGTGCTCAGCTCAATTTCTCTACTCTTGACACAGTTCAGAACCACCTGCCTAGGGAATGGTGCTGTCCATGGTGACTGGGTTTTCATACATCAGTTAACTTCAGGCAATCACCCAAAAGCTCATGCAACATAGGCAATCCCTTACTGAGACTCTCTTCCCAGGTAATCCCAGATTGTGTCAAGTTGACAATGAAAACTAGCCATCACATTCACTGAGTCTGCCATGTTCTGTCCTCCCCAAAACTGGAGTTATGAGTTATGTGGGTTCTGAGGATCTGAACTCAGCTCCTCGGGTGTTTTTACTACAAGCAGTTACCCACTGAATCATCTTCACAGCCTTGCAAGCGTTCTTTTTACCAAGATGGTCCTGAAGCTGGCATGTCCCCTTCCCTAGGCATGGGAAGTTTCTCCATCCATGTCCTTCTGGGGAACTTTATCTTACATGGAAAAGCCATCCTTACTCTCCTCCAGAAACTGCTGCTACAGCTGAAATCATCCCAGCATCATGTGCCACCACAAAAGAGCCAGGGGAGGATTCGAAGGGTTATCTTTTGTGGCTCTAGGGGACATTTCTTTCAAAGAATCCTTTCACTCGTGAGATTTTACATATCTGGGCTACATGAGCTAAAATGAGGAAAAAAGCAGACTCAAGAGGGGTGGTACCATTGGGAAGAACAGAACCCCAGCTGGATAAGACACCCTCAGCTTCAAAAGGGGTACAAAGAGATTCTATTTGTAAAATCTGACTTCAAATAATGAAAATAAGACCAGTTTGAACGAATTCTTTCTTCTGCTGAAGGAAATTAAGAAAGGCTCATCTCCCATTCACAGCCTGGATGAAGCAGGGCTTCAAACGGAAGAAACTCCATTCTGTTCAAAGTCTCGAGCCTCCCATGTTAGGGTTTGAATTATTCCCCAAGCTGCAAATTGGAGCCAGTGGCTTGTCGGCATGTTAACTGTGCATCCAAAAGCCAGGTGGCAAGCAGGGAAGCAGAGCTTTCTTCTCAATCATGCCTTCACACTGTATCAGCCACATCCCACATCCAGCAATAACCGGACCCCAGACAAAGAGAAGATGTGAGAACCCGAAGAGCCGTCAGCTTTCAGAAATAGCAGGAGAGAAACTAATGGGAAAGTTCTGGCAGGCAGCACACTCAGGCAACAACAAAAGGCCCTGCAGTGACATTAAGGAGCGCTAGCTTGATCCTAGCAGAAGCCGAAATGAAGCCGGAATTGTAGCAGACAATCCAGAACACGGGTTTAAAACCATGGTCAAGGGTGGGGGAAACAGCTCATTGGTTAAGGCGCTTGCTTCACAAAAGTGAGGACCTGAGTTCCCCTCACTGCCAAGACATACACACACACACACACACACACACACACACACACAAATCCATTCAGGGAATATCCTTGTAACCCAGCAGTAGAAGCTGGAAACCCCAGAGCCCTAGAGTTCACTGACCAGTTGGCCTGGCCAAAATGGTCAGCCCCAGGTCCCAGTGAAAGACCCAGCCTCTAAAAACAAGGTGGACAGTTCCTGATGATGACATCTGAGGCTGATTTTCCGGCCTCCACGTGTGCACACATGTGTACATGCACGTGAACCTACATACCCATGTGCACAAATACATGCCTGAGCATGCATGTGCACACGCACACACACACACACACACACACACACACACACACACCATACCCATTTCTTCTGCTGTGGACTTAGCTATTCAGTCAGTGTCTTCTGCAGACTACAGGAGATCACCTGTTTCCTTCCCACAGGCATCTCTGGGTATCAGTCATGACAGATTGTGGTGCACAGATCTAGCTGGGAAGGGACAGTCCCATGGGCATTCCCTTCCAGAGTTCCAGGACTACAGAGTAGGACTAGAAATCCCTTAGGGACAGAATGGATAAAGACACAGCTGACATCATAGTTGCTAAGACCAGTAAGAAGACTGAGAAACTGAACATACTTCTCCCTGACCCCCACCCCAGCCACCAAACCCAGACCCAGGAACAATTCCCCACTTTTAAAAGGCCAGGTCAATAGGAATCCAATTCAAAGAACTGAGACATGGCACCACAGAACAACAGAGAGGCTGGAGCACCAGGAACCACCGGTTTTGAGGAAGTCAAAGGACTAGCCGTCCCTGGCCCCAAGGAGCCCTGGCAGCCCTGAAAACCACATTAGACACTATGAATCTGGTGGAGACAATGTAAGAAGGCACGGGTAAAATCCAGGCAGGTTTTGTGGTTCTTGTGCACCTAAGAAGAGAGTGGGGAGGTGAAAAGGGCAGAGATGAGGGTGGCAGGAGGCTCAGGTTTTGGAACATGGTTACAGCCTGACTTGGGGAGAGATGCCTCAGAGGAGATGGCATCCCATCTGGACCTTCCAGACACTATGAAGATCTGTGCTGCGCTCAGCCTTTTAACAAGTTTTAGAGACAGAAGAGGGGCCAAGATGAGGCTCCTCACTAGAGTGTGAGTGTTCTGCATTCAACTGTCGTGTAGTCAAATGCCCACTACGGCTCAAGAAACCTGTGCAGGGAAAATCCCAGGCTTCAGTTCTGAGCTAAGATGTCTGTGACCTCAATTGGGGCAGCAATCTCCAAACCCTCCCCAGGGGGACTCACATAGCCACAGGACCCGGAGAGCAGGTGTTGCTGAGAATAACAGGCCCGACTTTATCCCTAGAAAGAGATCTCTGCACACCCTCAGGGAGATGCCTCCAGGATGGAGCACAGGATGAGATGGAAGTCAGTGATGAGAACAGGCCTTTTGTGTCCCTGAAGGAAAACTCCTCACTTAAAGGAAGCCAGGCAGGCAAACATGTGGCATTTCCTTATGGTATGAAGGTACTTAGAGACACAGTGGCCTGTGACCAGATGACCACTGGGGGAAACCACCTGGGAAGGGAGAGGTGGTTAGACAAGCAGCATGCACCAGAAGCAAGAGAAGAAGGGAAATGGGAAAAGGGGAAAGAGGAAGCCATCAGGACCATGATTCGCTCAGAGATACACAGGGAAAGGGAAAAGGACAAATGGCTCCTTGGACAGAGCAGGAATCAAAATGGCTCAGGAGCTGCCCTGGGGGCACTTATGATCAACCTTCTCTGGGCACAGCCCCCAGGACAGCTGCACTCTCTATTCCCTCCCAGTCCAGGGGTCGATAATTCCCTCTTAGGTATGTGCAAGAGCCATGAGCAACAGATCCTGGAACTTAATAAGGAAGGCTGATAAAGAAAACAGGGGTGTCCTTAGCAGACAAAGAAAAGGAGAGGCCACATAGCACCTATGGCTGGACATGCACCCTCCTCCACAGGCTCACATGCTTGAACACTTGGTCTCCAGATGGTGGCGCTGTTTGGGAAGGGTGTAAACATTTACAAGTGTTTCTCAACTTGTGTGCTGTGACCCCTCTGGGGGTCAAGCAACCCTCCCACGGGGTCGCATAGCAAGCATCCTGCATATCAGATATTTACATTATGACTCATAACAACACAAAAATTATGGCTATGAAGAAGTAATGAAATAATTTTATGGTTGGGGTCACCACAACATGAGGAACTGTATTAAAATGCTACAGCAATAGGAAGGTTGAGAACCGCTAATATAGAAGGTGGGAACTTTGGGAGGAAGTAGGTTACTGCAGGGAAGGCTTCAGAGATTGTAGCCCTGCCCCATTTCCTGTTCCCCCTCTGCTTTCTGACTGCAGAAGACACATGACCAGCTGCCTCCTGCTATGCCTTCCCTGCCATGGCGGACTATGGTGACCCCTTGACCATAGCCAGAAGAACCCTCTAATGCTTTAAGTCTCATCAGGTGATTTGTCATAGTCATGAGAAAAGAGACTAATATCGCATCTGTGATCGAGAACCTACCACAGACAACCCCTTGGCTGCCTGGCACATATACACTTGTAAATGAAGATCACTTAGTGTGGATACACACACAACACACCCACACAACACACACACACACCCTACCCAGACATCAGTGTAAGTTAAGGGCTTTGAAGCCAGAGAATCAAGGTTTGGATCCTTGCTTGATTAGCCCACAACTTTGTGAGAGTCATTTAAACTTTATATAACTGTTCCCACATCAATAGAACAAGGACAACAGCCCCATTAAGAGCACAGAGAGGATTAAAGAAACAATGTATCCACACAGGCTCAGCACAGTGCCTGAGGCCCAGTAAGTATCAGCTAAGTGTTGCTTGAAGAGATTTCCCACACATAGGCTTCACATAAATTAGCTCAACCCTTCCCAGAAGGAAAGGGCCTTGAGTCATTTCTAGTTCCTGCACCCAACTTCAGATTCAAGATCCCTGGGTAATAGTCATCCTCCCTCCCTCAGGATTCCACCACCTACAGGCTAAATGGTAAATTTACCTGCCACCAACACGCCCTACTAAATGAGAGAAGGAGAGAAACAGAGGGAGGAAATGTTCAAGAGGGGGTGATCTACAACCTCGAAGGGGTTTCTTATTCCCCAGCCTGCGGGCCATCCATCGTCACTCTGGACATCCTAGGTCTACTGATGAGAAGGAGAGGAGAGGAGTTGTGTGTTTGAGGCTCCCAGCCTGGACCTGAGTAGCAGCCAATTCTGGGCCCACATGATGGCCTTGAAGAAGATGACCATGAACTCAGGGACCTCACTGTTCCCAGTGCTCCCACTTGGGTGACATTGGAGGATTCCAGCGTAATCACCCCCACACATTGTCGTGGTCACCTTCACGCTTCTTTGTATCCTATCCCTAGTCCTGTAAGAGAGTAAGAAACTTCTAGAAAGCCCATGCCTCCATGCCATCCGCTCCCTTTGCACACTGAGCTTCTGGGGTCCTGCTTTGCCTCAGCCTCTCACTCCCTGCTGCCTGCCCAGCTTGGGTCTGCCCAGCACCACCAGGCTCTTTTCTTCTCTTCACGTTCAGCCAAGGCACGCATCAGAGACCCTGAGCCCGCTGTTCCCACCTCCAGTCAGATAGCTCTGAAGGAAGGGAGCCACACACGGCAGCCCTGAATAAAGGCCAGACCCAGCTGCTTTCTGAATGATTGATGATGATGGCTTTGACTTCTCAGTGTGTGTCATGAGTTTTAACTCACCACACGGCCCCTTCAGTGCAGGCCTCCTCTGTGCTCAAGTCCTTCATTACATCCTCCCCTGGGCAGTCCAAGTTCCAGCCCCCAACGAGCATATGTCTGGGCACATAGGAAGTCCCGCAACCTTTGTTATATTAACAAATGAGTGCATGGATAAAAGATGTCTACATCAGGATATACACACTTCCTCCTTCATAACACATAGCCCTGGAGTGTATACACTTATTACAAGCTTTCTAATTAGATGTCCTTGGAGTTTTCTCTTTGAAGAGTCCATTCTCTGAACTATGAGCTTTCTGAAGTAAGTGTCTTTGTTGCTGTGTTTCCCCATTAGCAAGTCTTGTAGCAACCTCGTTCTCCATCTGTGAAGGGCACAGAGAACGGGATGGGCTGAGCTGCTCCTGTCTCCTCCTGTGCCCTGAAGACTTCAGGGATCTACTGCCTGAAGGACAGGTCACAGACAGGGCTGATTCTATGGCCTTGGAGCGCTTGCAGCAAGCTTACCACTGCCTGCCCCACCCCACCGTGCTCAGTCGCTGGTGGAAGCGAGGCCACATCCGAAGACATTCTTTGGCTTCTTGAAGTGGCAAGCTGGGCCCTGCTGCCGTTGCGCAGCTGCCCCTCGCCTGGCAGCGCCTCTCTGCGTGAGAAGGCACTGTACTTACCTATGAAAAAATAAAGCACTCAAGGGATCCTGGAGGGAAGAGAAGGGACTTTCTGACACAAGTGGGAAGCCTCACGTGGACAGTAAGAAGGTGCTAGAGAGGGAAGTATGATATACAGGAGCCAAGGAGGCCACCCCTAAGCCACGGCTTCAATCACCACACAGCGAGGCATTCTGCTATGCTATTTGACTTTTACTGAGCGGTCTCTAATTGCATGAGCCTTGCTTCACCATGAACCTGGGCCCAAGAGTGGGCTCTGGGCACTAAGTGACAGAGAAGGAACAACCACAAAATCAAGCCCATCTCCAGCCAAAACTAGCTGTTCCACACAGCTGGGTCTTTGTAAATACTGGCATGTGTCCCTTGCCCCATTAGAGCAAGGGCCAAATCCAAGCTCCACCCATCTGGCACCGAAGGCCTTCAGTGCTTTGAACATCATTAAACCAGCCACCCCATGGAGGAACCTGGAACCTTCTGAGTTTTCAAACTCCTGAGGTAAGGAAAAGAGCCCTTGGGAGGAACATTTATTGAGTACTAATCATGGGCCAGTTTGTAAACCCTAAATTTAAGACCCCATCCTGCTGTGAGAGAGTGTGACAGCTTTAACTGTCAACTTGAACCTGGAAAGAGAGTCTCAGTGAGGTGCTATCTAGATTAGGTTGGCCTGTGGGCATGTCTATGGGGATTGTCTTGATTGAGGTGGGAGGACCCACCTACAGTGGGTGGACCCCAGAAAAGGTGAGCTGAGCACACGCATGCATGCCTTTGTTGTCCTGTTCCTGGTTATGGATGCAGTGTGTTAGCTCCTTCCAGTTTCTGCCTCTGTTACATCTCTGCTGTGACTGGCTGTAGTCTGGAACTGTGGGCTAGCATAAACCACTCCCTCCCTAAGAAGTTCTTTGTAAGGGTGGTTTATCACAGCAACGGAGAGGAAGCTGGAATAGGAAGGGGCAGTAATTAGCCCCAGGATCGAGGTCCTAAGAGTGCTCCGAAGAGCAGAGGCTAATCATGAATAGAACTGAGATCTACACCAGCACCTAAGCAATATCACTTTCAAAATGTGGATGAGAGTCATTTCAATCTGTCAGCACCAGAACCCAACGCAGCTTTGGACTCCAAGGGAGGGGGAGGCGGGCTCTCCCAGAAGCACCTGCCCGGAAGGCTGTATCTACCCTGTATCTAATCCATTAAACAGCCAGGCTCATTTTGCTAATGCTTCAGTCTTGATATAAAGATACTTGTGTCATTCAAGCCCTGACCCCGACTGTGTGGCAACCCAACCCCCTCCCTGCCTCCGGCCCCACTACAGGCCTTGCGATGCTCACCTGCTGATTGAAATAATGCAATTAAGGAGTATAGAAAATCCATTCTGCGTAGTGCCATCTGCATGCACGTCTGACAGCTAATTTGATTGGTGCTCTGTAATCAATAAAGCACTCATGCAGGAGCCGGGTAATTCACCTCGATTTTTTTTCCTATACTGTTTTTTTGTTTGTTTGTTTGCATTTCTCAAGTTTTTTTAACTTTATTATAATGAACATTTCTAACTAAAACAAACAAACAAACAATCAAACTCAGCCTGGAAATCAACCAGAAACAAAGACTCTACAATTCAATGAGCCCTTTACACAGTTAGAGTAGTTATATTAAGTTTTAAAGACAGAAAATTTCAGGGATAAAGTGGCAAA
>LOJH01035877.1:0-10708 GCA_001685095.1 Ellobius talpinus | reverse complement strand
TGCCTCTGCCTCCCGAGTGCTGGGATTAAAGGCGTGCGCCACCACCACCCAGCCGTTGCCCTAAATGTTTTCTTCTACCCCTCAGGCTGAATACTGCCACATATCTGTTGCTGAAATCCATTGTGCCATCTGCATCTCTGCCCAGGAGGAAGTAAGGGGTGATGGGAACCTTGATCATCCTCAAACAAACAGGGACGCCCTTTTACCTACACTGTTTGTCAGGGCACAGTGCCTGGTTTGGGAAGAGTTTTGACAAGTAACGGACCCTCAACTTCCTCATCTGTAGGATGCAGATAGCAGAAGCTCCAAGGTCGCGGAGACGAAATGGCCCAGTGTGCACAAAAGCACTAGCACACACATATCCTGGTGCCAACCATTCCTAAGAGGGCGACTGAAGAATCAAGAGTGGACAAGTTGGTTTGGCTACTCGTCAAACTGTCATTTATGGTGGATGTTCCTGTATGCCTCCGTTTCCTTTCTTCTTCTTCTTTTTCTTCTTCTATAAAATGGAGACATTAAAACATAGCTGAAATGGAGATGGAGAGATGGTTCCATAGTTAAGAACACTAACTGGCTTCCAGAGAACCCAGATTCTATTCCCAGCACCCACATGGCAACCCACAACTACTGGTAACTCCAGACCCAAGGGATCTAGCACCCTCTTTTGGCATCGGCCGGGACCAGCCATGCATATGGTACCCAGGCACATATGCAATCAAATACAAATACATATGAATATTAAAAATAAGAGCTCAGAGTGTCTTACAGGCTTATTACAAGATTGAAATAGGCAAGTACAGCACAGTGTGGTGGCTCAATTGTGCACCCTGAGAGCATTTGTTGCCCTCAATGTGCCCGAGTTTCTCTATTATTAAATATAATTGAGGCGGTGTTATTTTTTGAGATAGTATCTCATGTAGCCTAGACTGTTCTTGAACTCCTGATCNCTGATCCTCTTGTCTGGCCTGTCCCTCCAGCATGTGCTGGGATCACAGGTGGTGTGAGCATTCATACTCAGCTGTCTTCCAGTTAGAAAGAAAAAGTCTAGGAGAACAGCAATAGCATCTGTCTAACAAGCCACCTGTGTCTTCCCCTTCTCTGTTCCCACCTGCCTCGTTCATTCTTTCTGCCATACTTTTCTGCTTCCTTAGCCAGCCCTGCTGGGTAGCAATGTTTGTTCCCTTTGCCAGCTGTAAGGCTCCCTAAGCAAAAAACAAACCCAGAAGCGAACAGGAAACCTCAACCCTACATTTTATATGTGGCTATTAGGTTCCATGTCAAAGAACAGCCTAAGTAACTATTTGTCTTTTAAAACAACCTTTATCTGATTTCCAATGTCTCCTTTGTGGGGAAGGGGAGAGTTGCAAATTCCCAAGACAAGTCTCGGCACTCCGGGTCCAAATCTTCATATTCTTGGGGTCCCATCTCACACCAACTACTTCCAACTGGTTGCCAGATGCACTGGGGTTTGGTTAATTGGGTTTGTTGTTTGTTTGTCTTACAGTACTGGTGCTGGGAACAGAATCTCCAACTCCCACAAGCTAAGCATGAAGTCTCCACCAAGCTCCAACCAGACTGGGAGACGAGACATTTTACAACATAGCTGCAGCCAGCAGTCTGTATCATCATGATCCCATTGTCTGGACGTTTTCAAATAAATGGAAATAAAACAAGGGAGCCATTTATGCCAGCTGCTAATTTCAATAACCCTATGAAATTTTTAATTCGTTTCTAGCTTACCCAATCCACTCTTTCAATAGAGCCTGACAACATTTGCTTGAGTTTAGACAGTTTGTTAATTAGGACAGAGTTCTTGGGCAAATCACCAAATTCAGGTATTTCTTCTGCTCCCTTGGGAATTATAGCTGACACAAGGCCGCTGGCAAGATATGTCCTGCAGCAGTGCCAAATTCTGCATCTGCTGCTCCCCTGGAGGAACTGGCTTTAGTTTCAAAGTGCTGGTCCAGGAGACATAGACATTTAATTTTTTTAGTCATAATTCCTTTTCTTTTTTCTTTCTTTTTCCTCTCTCTGTCTCGTAAAAATGAGCACTTATTCCAGCTTCAATGTTGCTATATTTGAAGTCACTACTATTTGAAATGAACTTAACTAATTTATAATCTTGCTTTTCCTAAGACAGTGAAACTGCGTATTCAGCACCATTTGCTTATTCTGTCAGAATGTGTTCTTAAAGGGTCTGGAAGCTTGCCTTTCTGTACTGACAGGAGTTGCTGAGCTGCATGAGAGAGCCATTCTCAACAGCCATCCAGGTGCTAAGCAGTTATCGCAAGAGGCATCCGTGAAGAGAACAGAGATATCTGAGGTACAGATTCTGGTCTGGCCTGAAACGATATAACTGAGGATGACCTTGAACTTCTGATCCTCCGGTCTTGACCTGCTGAGACCTAATCTGTCTGCCACCACACCAGTTTATACAGTACTGGGGATCAAACCCAGGGTGTCTCAAATGTTAGACAAGCACTCTAGCAGCTGGGCTACATCCTCAGTCTCTAATTCTTGATTCTGACATGCCTTGGGGAAAGAAGGGTGAGTGAGAGCCAAGGAGTCTCAGGGTGACCAGGTGTCCCTGTTTGTCCAGCACTGAGGGCGTTCCCAGAACATGCCATGTTCAGTGCTAAAACCTAGTAAGTCCTAAGCAAACCAGAAAGAGCTGGTGTCCCGTCCTCGTCCCCCGTGTCCGGTCTCCGTCCATGCCCAGATTGAGAATCATTGTAGGAAAGGTATTACTTATTGTAGAACAGTCACTAATTGATAAGAATGAAAGGGAAAGAGAACCTCAAAACACTGGCAAGGCTGAGGGAAGAACCACTTGGCAAGGCTGTGTCTACAGCTCACAAAAGTCTATGTGACCTTCTTCACATTTCTTCCTAGTGAGGCACAGGGGCAGAACATTCCCAGGGTGGGTTCTCAGTGAACCCAGAAGACCGCACCTAAACCAAGCTTACTACGAATTCCCCAGTCCTCTCGCAGACATGAGGTTTTAGTCACAAATGATGGGGAAACGTAAAAAGATAATTATCATAAATGATACCATATCCACCCCCTTTTTCCCTACTACATGTGAATTGGAGATCTTGCTATGTTGTGTGGCATTAATTGAAAGGGGGGGTGATTTTATGAATGAGAATGTTTATTCTAAGATGACCAGGAAGTGTTAAGAGGCTCATAAACCATTTCAACGGGCAGGCCAATCAACAGTCATTTCGTCTCTCTGGCTCATAATTTCCAAATTCATGCATTAAGGTTGGGATAAAATGCACTCTGTGGCTCCCTTTGCCTTGAAATGCCATCACTAGTCATGAAGAGGAGGGCTGTTTTTATAGGGAAGTTGCAATGGGAGACTTGGTTTAGGTTGAGGGATTGCCAGGCGAAGTCCAAAAGTTGTAAGATAATAGAGATAAACCAAAAAGATTGTGAAGTGGGGGAGAGGGCAGCTAGCTCGTGCACCAACTGTGTGGGAGAATAAAAAGGGAAAACAGGGAGCGGTCAGCCTTTCCTGGTACTGCAGGGTCGGGGGGAGGCAGTTTCTATGTGGGAAGCCTGAGAAGAGCTGCAGTTCCAGGCAAGGGTCTCCTTTCTACGGAACCCCAAGATGGAGATAGAACTCAGACTTGACTACAGAACAGCTCAATGAAGGAGGAGCTATGCAAGGATTGGGGTGCAGAAAAAAGATGGCTACTGAGGAGGTCAAACAGGAAGCATCCAGAGAGGGGGCAGGCTGACCGTGGCACAGAGCTAAATCTGTTAAGCCAACCTGAGTCTCTAGCTTCCTTGAGAAGTAACCGTGTTGTATCCTCCCCATCTTCACAGTTAAACTTTGGTCTTTTCAAAGTTTTTTTGACCAGTGTGGCTGTTTTCCTTTCCCGATCCCCAGGCAAGCTTTATTTATTTATTAAAATACAATTGAAATGCCACTACACAAATGTGTTCTTTGATTTGATTTGCCATTGGCTGCTTTTTTTTGGTTTTTCAAGACAGGGTTTCTCTGTGTGTCTTTGGCTGTCCTGGAACTCACTCTGTAGACCATGCTGGCCTTGAACTCACAGATCCAGCTGCCTCTGCCTCCCAGGTGCTAGGATTAAAGGCTTGCATCACCACACCCAGCTTGACTGCTCATTTTTTGCTTCTTCAATGCACAATGTGGCTTAGTAGGTAAGCATGCTGTATTTGCTACTTTCATGTTGCTGGAACAAAACGCCATGATCAAGGCAACTTGTAGAAGGGAGGGTTCATGTGGAGCTTACAATTCCAGAGGGATAAGAGTCCTTTTCCATCACAACTGGTGTAGGGAGTAAGTCCTGAGTGAATGCGTATCATTTGACATGGCTACAGCCAAGTCAGGGACTAATGCCTCAGCCCCACAGGAGGGTCAAAGCCTTCCCTGGATGAGGCTCGGAGGGATGCCAAAGACTTCCAAAGGTCTGAAGGCAAACATTGAAGGTGTGTGCAGAAAATATCCACCTTTCTCCCCTTGGATATGTTGGGGACTGTGGACCCCCAGACCCTGAATTTCCGGTAAACTTGTTTTTCCTATGCTTGTAGCTGTTCTGAGCAAAACAACTTGTTCTCTGTAGCTGCTCTGAGCACCAGACCCTCAGGAGTTCCTGATGGCAGGGGAGTGGTTTCTGGTGGGTTTGGCTGGGGGCGTGGCTATYAGTTAAGGATCCCTATATAAGCTGCCCTGGCACACAATAAAGGGGGCATTCTTGGGGAATTCGAGGATGACCCATATCTCTGTGTGTTTGTGTGTTTCAATCTCCAGCCCCTTGCCCGGCTCGCAAACGGTCCCATAGGGCAGGCGACAGGCACAGTACCATAGCACACGCGGCACACGTGCCACAGGACTATAGTACACATAGTAGCACGGAGTTTTACAGGGTGTTTATGGCCTGAAGACTGCTTCCTTACAGAGACCGTTTCTGCCAAGATTACCTAAACCTGCCTCCTAGTTCAGCTGTGTATAATAACCCTACCTCCTTGTTTAGCTTGATTATTACCCTGGCTTTTTGTTTGGCTGTATATAATAACCCCACATCCCTGTTCAACTGTATATAATAAACAGACCGAGCTTCCGGGGTGCTGGGGCTTCTCTCTCAGAGTCCAGACTACCCACTTGACTCAATAAGCTGTGACAACTTACAGAAAGTCTTAGATTCAACAGACGTCTTTGCCAGAGCTATGCCTTGATGGATGTGTGTCCACAGTGTTAGATGATTTTGAAGGGGCACACAGGCCAAAGATCAGCTGGATGGGTTAGAAGGCAGTCAGCTTATGAGGACTGAAGGGTCTGAGGTAAGGGTGGTAATTATGAGAACCCAGAACTCACTAGATATCCTTCACGGGGATGCACAGAATGTGCTGTTAGATGGGAGGCAGGGGGCAGCGAGTTCTGGCCAGGGAAGTTGGCTACCGGGAATAATGGTGGTGTGGGGGGAGGCAGATGGAAGGGAGGATCTGCCAAGTAAGAATGAGTAGGAGATTGGAAACAGGCACCCTAAAAGCAAAAAGAAATACAGGGGAGGGGCAGGTGAACTATGCACAGTTTTAGGGATGTGCTGCCAATGTCAAGATCACCAAGATATAAATAAGAAACAGTGAGGTCCAAAGGGGAAACCAAGAACAGAAATAAGTAATGTGTTCACCCAAAGCCTCAATTTTCTTCATTCCAATTTCCTTGAGAACGGTTGTGCTAAACTCAGCTGGTATCCCAGAATCATTTCAAACACTGGTGACCAAGAATACACAAAGGACAAAATTATCCATTTCAGTAAAAGTTTCCCAAGGAGGGATTAGCAAAACCATGAACTCTGACCCATTTGGCAGCGTGACAGCCTAGTCATGATCTTGAAGTTGGAGCTGAAAGTTTTACGACAAATTCTTAATTCAAAGACAGCTAGCTTCCGTCTTTCTCTGGTAGATTGATTTCAACTTCTTAAATTTTACCTTATGTATATGGGTGTTTTTCCTGAGGTATGTCTGTGCATCATCTGCCTGCCTGGTGCCAAGGAGTCTAGAAGAGGACATGGGATCCCCCGGAGTCACAAACAGAAGCCTCCCTATAGGTACTGGGAACAGAACCTCAGTTCTCTGAGAGAGCAGCCAGGGCTCCTAGCTGCTGAGACATCTCTCCCTAGCATTTTTATCCCATCTTCTTAAGTAGAAACAGCTTCTAGAAAATAAGCAGCAGCAACAACCACACAACTCTAGAAGAACGAGTCTGCGTGTTGCACTGTGGACAATGGACAGAACGCTGAATTGCATGGAAAAAGATAATGAATTTTCCCTGGCTTTGGCAATTGCTAGCTTCTCTATACAGTCAGCGAGTCGGATCATCGAGGCAGTTTATATATCCTCACAGGGGTCAGGAGCAAAGTCCGTTTTACTGGAAAACAGTGGTGTTGTTAACACTCAATCCCTCTGGGAAAATCCCTTGGGAATGTGTCATACTAAGATGACATGCAGGGCTTCCATCATTCCAACACAGACAATTTCCCCTTTAATCTTGTTTCTCCTAATGAGCCACAGATAGGGAAGCTGGCTAGCGCTGGGGCTCTTATGTGGCTCTTATGCCACAGATGTACATTAATCAACCTTGGGACCACACCACTGCAGAGTGGTAAGCAGTCCTTGCCTCTCTCTGGACCCCAGACTCATGGTGGGCAATGGAGACCAAGCTGGGATGATCCCCACCACTTGAATTTATGTAAAATCTGGGTGTGGGCACACAGCTATATTGCTAGCACTGGGAGGACTGAGAAAAGTAGAACATGAGTTTGAGGCTGGCCTGGATTATTACAAAGTGAAGACTCAAATACAAGAAGGAAATAAATCTACACATGTATACACATACTGTAGTGTTTCCTCGGGACTGAAACTTCTCTCCAGGAGAGAGGAGGGAGATTTCGAGGCTTATGACACCCATAAGAAATTTACAGAGCTTTTTCGTTTTCCTCTCTGTATCCCTGGCTATCCTGGAATTTGGTCTTTTAGACCAGGCTCGCTTTGAACTCAGAGATACGCCAGCCTCTGTCTCCTCCAAGTGCTGAGATTAAAGACATGTGCCACCACCACTGGGTAAAACTTACAGAACTCTAAAGGCCCCTCCAGGATGCTACAGACAGTAAATGGTTGATATAGGAGAGGGTCTTCAGACGTGTGGTCTCTGGAGTTGTAAAGGAAATCCAGGGACAGGGTTTTAGGAGTCATTGACACGGCTCCTATGTTCCTGTAAGCAATCTCCTGCATGTAGTCCCTGACCCACACACACTTCTGCTTGACTGGTGTGTGAAACTACACTGGTTCGGTTTGGCACTCTACTCGCTAAGCTCTACGGGAACTAGGCTGAAAATTTAAAAACACACAAACACAGACAGAGACAGATAGACAGTGCCTTGGGGACATTCTTGAGACAAGAATGCCAAGAATGCCCGCTTTATTGTGCTCAGGGGCAGCTTATATAGGGCTCTGGCCACGCCCCAGTTCTTGGGATCTTTCACCTTCAGACTCATCAGAACCCACACCCCTGACATCAGGGCCTTGTGCTCGGAACGGCTGAAGGCTGCTCAGAGCAGAGGAAAACAAGTTGTTGATGAGAAATTCAGGGTCTGGTGGTCCGCAGTCCCCAACAGAGTGGAATCCTTTCTCCTCCCAGAAGCAAATGGGCTAATCTTCAGGAAAAGTCAAAAAAAAGTCAAAATGCAAACAGCATCCACTCAAGTGTATGTAAATGGCATGAATGTAAGTTGCCACTGTACTAGGCATTGCTAGTGTGTGTCTCAGTGGTTGTGGTCTATCTAAGGGAAAGCCGGACATGAACAGTTGCTACCTAGAAACATTCGAGACAGTAGTGCAAGACTGATAGCCGAAATGTGGGAGCCCAGAGCAAGCATGAGAAGAGGCTTTCCAGGCTGTGAGACTCTAAGCTGTCTTCTAAGAGAAAAACCCCTGCCAGTCAGGTGTGGGTGACACTAGAAGAACGTCCCAGAACATCCTATCCTGGCAGAGGGAATGGCATGGATCGTGACGGGGAAGCTGGATACGGCACAGCTGGGGCCCACAAGGTAGCCGGTAGAGCTGAAATGTACAAGAGATTGGGGCCCAGTTCGAGGACGGGCTGGAAACTCCCCAATCCAGGTGGCAGTGAGCATCATGGGCCCAGCAAAGAGGCTGGGATGTCCCGCTGTAGCAGATGAATGCATATGTTTCTAAGGGAAGAAGTGACCATATGACCAGAAATAGTTTTATCAAGGTCATCTGTCACCGGAGGATAGGCCAAAGTGGCTTGGAGAGGTGAGACGGCTTAGCAGCTAAAGGCACTTGTCCCACTAGACTGATAACCTGAGTCTCATGTCCAGAACCCACAGTGGAAGAGGAAGATAGAATTGACCGTAAATTGTCCTCAGACCTCCACACTTGTACTGTGCCATACATACGCCCACCCACAGGGAAAGTGAAATTCAAATCGTTTTTGGAATGGAGTCAGCTTTAGAAGACATATTTTACGAGAGGTTCACAGGATAATTGACAGCCGGAATAGGGAGGCAGCTGGTGCCTGGGGTGCTGGTGGTTGGGGCGCTGGGGGCTAGAAGCAGTTTACTGGATGCCTGTACCTAGTGCTCAGCCTATCATCTCCCTCAGCTCTGGCTGCAATTGCCGCTACTCCCTGGGGAGAATGCTGTTTGTATCTATCACCCTACAGCATTTGCACAAGAGTCAATAGTGGTTCATGCTGTGCCCCCTTTGCCTTCACCACAGCTCTTGCTCTTAACCCCTCTGCCCCAGCCTGCTCTCCTATCACAGGATCTCTGTGGCTCCTATTCTCTCTGCCTGTGACTTCCTTCCCAGAGTGTGCGTGGCTGGTTCTCATTTGGAGACGAGGACGGCATGCCATCCCTGCCAAGAGGATTTTGTAACCTACCTGACCTGAAGAATGTCCTTTCGTGTAGCATAGCATTTACCAAATTCTCATTCTCTTGTTTAGCTTCAAACACTTTATCCTCTTCCTTTCTCTTCTGAAACATTCATATTATAAGGCAGGGGCCTTACTTGTCAAACGCATGACTAAACTCCAGTTTGGCACCCGGCTCCATACACATCTATTGACAGAATCACCGCTCTGCAGATGAAACTATGTTCTCCATTATGCACCCCTAGTCCAAAAGTTTAAAATCTGAAGCACTCTAAATATTGGCAGCACAAGTAGAGAATTCCAGCATGGAAATTTGTGTACCAAATTATTAAAAATATCATGTGAAATTTTATATACATATCTTAAGGCGACGTATATAAATCATAGGTGAATTTCATGTTTGGACTTGAGTCCCACCTACATTATCTTTGCTAAAGGATTTAAAAATTTCTAAAATCTGAAACATTTCTGCATCCAGACATTTCAGGTGTGGGATACACATCATGAACTAGTTACCACAAACCATAGGAACACATCAGCCTTTCTTCAAAACATCGGTCTAAATGACTAAAGCCTCATCATGTATTTGACAGATGGAGAAACTAGGATACAAAAGCTGGGTAGCCTATCCAAGGTCACACAGCTTGTACATAGAAGAGCCCAGATTCAAACCTGGGGCTACAAGGTGTATGCTTTTAGCCCATGGAATAAATCTGCTAATCGAACTTTGCAGATGCCAGATTGCATGCCTGGAGCTGGAAGAGCTGGAACTCTGTCCTGGTACTCTCCGACTCAGAAGCCTGCATCCCAGACAAAGCCAAATCTCCATCAGTGTGGGTGAGAGGCAGTGGGAGACATCCCAGTCTACAGGGGTAGAATTCTGGCACGTGCAGAGGGAGGGGCATGAGTTTATACCAGATGTGTGTGCGCTCCTGTGCATCCAGTGTTTGGAGCACACTATGTCTGGTACTCATAGGCCAGAGGACATCTTCCTATTGTGCCCACCAATAGGATTCCTGTGAAGATTCAACAGAGATGATGCTCAGTCATTGTGCATTTCCTTCCCCTTTCTGGGCTCTCTCACACGAAAAAGCCAAGATCTCTGAGAAAATGGACCATTAGGAGGAAAGGGGGAAATGCTTGAAGGCCCAACCACTCCACAGTTTAATAAATATGAATTTGCCTTTTCATTATCTGGACTCTTGGAGTTACTATAATAACTAAATGAAGGATTAATAAAACTAGAATGAATTTAAAATTAGTACATAATGTGTTAGTTTGCTTTTCCCTGTTTATTATACGGTTCTATTTGTTCTTCCTTCTTAAGGAATACTTAATATTTATATTCAGATAAGTTATTTACTTCTTTTTTTAAAATCTTTTTTGGCAGCATAGAAAGAAATGAGGGTCACTGTGATATTTCATAGACATGTATCATTGTGTGTGTGTGTATGTGTGTGTGTGTGTGTGTGTGTGTATTTCCAGGGATCAAAACAAGGGCCTTGAGCATCCTCAGCAAGACCTCTACCATTGTACCACTTGCCCAAGGCAAATACAGTTGGGCCTTTTCACTCCTCCCCTGTCATACATTATCATGTTAAGTTCCTCATCTGTACACTGGGCACAGCAGGCCTCCTTCCATGGGATCACCACCAGCACTGAAGGAGATCAAGCAGAAGAAATCCTCTTGCAATCTGAGCGCGTCCACACACAGTGAAGTCACACTGTGATTCCAAGGTTTCTATGGCTTCTGGGAGGAGCATTATCCCCTGTGCAGGC
>LOJH01035876.1:0-13603 GCA_001685095.1 Ellobius talpinus | reverse complement strand
TCTCAGGAGAAAAATAAGCTTTCCCCCCAGTGATTTTCTCATTCCTCTTTTCTTTTTATATCGCATGATTTTTAAAGAAAAATGACTGCTCAGTAATGCTAAGGGGATAAACATTCCCAGTAAAGCAGCATTCTTGTGCTGAGTAATGACATAGGCTTCATGGATTTAGAGCTCCTGAGTCTGAGGTCTGTTTCTTCAACTAATCAAGTGTTTCAACTTGGGATGCTGGTTATACACAGCGAGAGGCTTTCTACTGTAGCAAGTATAGACCTGACTATCTGTTGCCATTTTGAAAAAAAATCCAGAAATGCAAAAGGATTAGTCATTCATACTGCAAAGTTAAATTAAAGCTGCTAGGCAGAAATAGTACAAACTGAAAGTCCCCTGGGTCCATGAATCTTTTCTTTTACCATCATTTTTAATAGATGTATTTCAATGACAAACAGTAATGCATCCAGTTGCTGACTATGTAGTAGTGATATTTAAATGTGCACTATCTTACTTTTTCCAATAGGCAAGATGAGAGAATGAGTGAATGACAGCTTAGGACAAACAACCCGATCAAGTTCAAACATCCAGGATTATCTGAGACATAGCCATTCTGGCAACATAACTCATGTCTCTCAGTCCCAGGCCCATGAACCCTCTGGTGTATTATGCTGTCATTTCATACCAGATCGGGGGGGAGGTACCTCCCAGCCTTACCTCTCAGGGGTGAGGATAGAGGTAGAAATCACATCATCATTCCAAACTAATAACTGAGTAGTTATTTATTTTACCCCTCGGTGCCCAACTCATCCGAATTTGGCATGTTTCTGGCATTATTTTTAAATTACTATCTTGGCCAGGATAAGCAACATCAAGGACATAATAGATTTTCACGGTAAACAAACATAGGATAGTTAAAACTGCAGGGAGGATCCGGTGAGTCATAGGAGGCCTTCATGGCTTTGTAAATTTTAGAGACAGGAGCTGGCCAGGGTCTCCCATAAATATTAAGAAATGTGCCTTTGTGTTTCTTTCAGCGAGGGACATAAGGGATAATTTCCAAGTACCTCAGTGCACTGTGGCTTATTAAAAAATCTGTCCCTAGAAGAAACAAATAAATTAGAGCCTAACTTGCAAGAGTTTTTATCTTAGTCTAACAGTTGTAGGAAAAAGAGATACTATCTCAATTCCAAATGAGCCTAGTCCCTGTGTATACACAAACGTGTGTGTGTGTATGTGTGTGTGCGTGAGCGTGCATGTGCATGAATGTGTGTGTACTGTGAAATACCTGGGAAGCACACAATCCAAAGTCAAAGTCATAGGATCCCTAAAAGAATGAGGGAGTTTTCAAGGGCAGAGGAAGGATATGAAGGGATAGGTAGATGAATGAGATCAGGACTCAGGATGCACAATGTGAAATCCATAAAGAATCAACAAAAAAGTATTTTTTTAAAAAATTCAAAAAGTATTAACAACAAATGAACTCTTGAGATGTCTTAGTTCAATACAACCAGGTTTCAAGATTCAGAGTGAATATACATAAGTCAGTCATTCTATTAGATACTGGTATTGCACAGGTGAAATCTTAATTAAAATCAATGCCATCTGCATCAGCAGTACTAAAAATGAAATGTCAGACTTAGCCATAAATATAATAAGATATCTGCAAGATCTGCATATGACTATGAAATTCTGCTGAAGAAAATCATGGGCTAAGCAAACTAGCAGAGAGACGTTCCATGTCTGTGGGGAGAAAGACTCGCTGTACTTCAGACTTGCTACAAACTTAACAACAAGCAAGACGGCATGGCGACAGGGAAGGAATGCAAAAGATCATGAGAAGGAATGCACAGTGTTATATGTGATCTTTGCCAGAGAAGGAAGGGCAACAAAACATAGCAAAGACAGAGCTTCCAAGAACATTAGGAGAGCTGCACGCCCAAACAAAGGAACCCTGCCATAGGCCTTACTCCTCTCAAAGATGGACTGAAACGGATTGTAAGCTTAAATGTAAAACAAAAAATTTTAAAACTCTAGAATATCATGTAAGATAAAACTTGGATTGCCTTGTATACAGCAGTGGCACTGCAGATAAATATCAAAGTCACAAAGCACCCTGTGATTGATAAGATGAACTCCATTAAATTTCAATGTCTAAGCTTTGAAAGAGACATTATCAAGAGAAGTTAAATAGGCAGCAAGGATATATCTTCAAAAGGTGCAAGAATTGTTATGCGAAATATATGAGTAAATCTAAGAAACATGAAACAGTGTCAAGTAAGCATCTTGGTTTTAGAATAGAATGAAAAATGAATGAAATGTATGCCCTGGCAATGCTGAAGTATGCATGGGCAGCCTGTATATGGCAGTTTTGTTCAATGTCCATATTGGGCTTCGTAGTTTAATTTGATGAGGATGGCTGACCAGGTCTCTTCCTCTTTAGAATAATAGACACTCCATCAAACACAATATAAACTGGCCAGTGGGCTTAGAGCCACACAATATGTCATCTGGGAAATGCACATTCACATGCGATACCATTACATTCCTGGAAGAATGACAAAGTCCAGACCAACACCATCAAAAGCTGGGGAGGATATTAAGTTAGAGCAGCTGCACTTCACTGTTGGGAAGGGAAAGATGCAATGGCTAAAGAGAAGGCTGAGTAGATAAATCAATACTGATCTTTCAAAAGACCCAGTTTAAATTACTAGCACCCACACATCAGCCCGCAACCAGATATAACTCCACCTCCACAGAAATCTGATGCCCTTTGTGATTAAATGCCTTTAATCCCAGCACTCAGGATAGAGAGCAGTCAGATTTCTGTGAGTTTGAGGCCAGCCTGCTCTACTAGAGCTAGTTCCAGGACAGACACCAAAGAAACCCTGCCTATAAAAACCAAAACCAAAAAAAAGAAAAAGAAAAAAAACAGAAAAAGAAAAAGAAATGAGCTATCAAGACACGAATCATGAAACAACATAAAAACTATTTAAATACATATTACTAACTGAAAAGCAATCCAACTTGTAAAGAAAACAAACTAATGAGTCTAACTGCAGGATATTATCAAATAAAAAACTAGAGATACTAGTGGCAGATGTTGAGGAGGAGGAAGAGATGAATAAGTAAATCACAGATGATTGTGGAGAAACTCAACTACTTGGTTTCTTACATTTGTTTTGTTCTAACCTAAAGAAAGACCCCTAATATAAACGTTATATTCTTGGTGATAATGACCTGCATATAAAGTTCACCAACTATAACAAATGCATTGTGTTATAAAGAAGGCTGTACATTGGTGGGAACAGGGAACAGAAGAAATCTCTGCATGTCTCTCTCAATTTCTCTGTAAATGTGAAATGCTTTGCAAGTTAAGTTTCAGGACCCTGAGATGGCTCAGCAGGTATAGGAGCTTGCTGCCTGATAACTGAGTTCGACTGATGGAATCCACATGGCAGGTAGAAGGCAGGAAGGGGCTCCTGTAAGTTGTAATCTGACCTCCATACATGCTGCCCTGCAGCATGCACCCAAATAAATAAATAAACATACTATTTTTAAAATCTAAATGTTGTTTTTTAAAAACCAATAAAGTTAGAGAACATTAACACTTGATGATCTTTTGGCCTAATATTTCTGAGTATCAGCACTTGCCACAAGTATCATTGTCAACAGGTTCTGGGTGTTGGCTCATTTTCTAAGTTCTAACAGTTGATCTTTCTTGTTTCTTACTCTAAGGCACAGCCACCTCATCACTGTCCCTAAAACAACTTGTGCTGGCAGAACACGTGGCAGGTGTTGATGAGGATTCTTTACATGTCATCCAACTTTATTTCCCGCCCTTACAACTAGGTAAGGCTTGACCCACGTGAACTATCAGTTTCAGAGATGCCAGGCAATGGCCCTGCTATTGTGCACCACATCAGTAGAAAGGCCAGGAACTAAAGCAAAACAGACTCAATGACTCTTTACAGATTTGAAACAGAAGAAAAAGAGCCTGCAGATTTGTACCATTTCCCAAAGGGCTCTTTCTTTCAGTTACTTGAAGTTTCTCTACTAAGGTAAAGACCTACCCCCAGGAAGCATATTTTGTTCAATTCTGTGTGTTCTTAACTTCACTATGTGCCAGTTATTGGGACAACCCAGTTCCTGCAAACTAAGAGAAACTTGAACATAGGAATCTAGATCAACTTTGATACTGAGGAGAGAGGGCCAAACCTTTGTGCTATTGCCAAACCACCAGAAGTAGGTAAGGGTCCCCATTTGACTGGGCCACACAACTGCACTGATGTTCACATCCTTGTTTCTTATGGCGACAAATGGAACTCGAAGGTGAACATGTTCCACTGGACCTAAGGAAAAGGAGGGGGAAAGACAGTGTTCATGTTCCCAGAACAATCCATCAACTTTTTTACAGCCTTGATGTTTAATCTCTATCTTTGTTACTATGCCTGTAAACAAAAAGGCCATGATCACAAATCCTAAAATGCTGGTGTGTGTGTGTGTGTGTGTGTGTGTGTGTTCTTTAATTGTAGCAGATATGTAACAGGAAATTCAAATCAAGTTTCTGATTTCTTGAGTGACAGATGAATTTACATCTGGTGAGCTCACCCACCTTGAATACTTATGGAACTCCAGTTGAAGGACAAAGCTAGTTTACTAGACATTTAGCCATTAAATAGAATGATAAACAGCAGTCTGTTTTATTTTTGAGAATTAGCCCATTTTGTGACTTGAGGTCAGTGAATTATATGGAAGGCTCTTCCATTATCTTCAGTTGCTAATTGTTTTCCATCCACTTTAATAATTAGCCATTATGCCTCATCATCTGGAGGACATACTGAGTGCCACTCAGAGGCTTGCAAGGCCACTTTACAGAAAGGGAAGAACATAGCTGCCTAAACTAGGGGAGAAGCAAACATCAGGCTTCCAAAATGATAATAACACAGCTTCTCCCCTTTTCTCAGAAAACAGAAACAGCACTGTGCTCTAAGCTACAGCATCCAGTAAAAGGATGTCTATGAACACAGCCTAGACAGAAGTGACACTTGTCACTTCATCCAAAATAAACAGAGGAGAGGTAAATACTGGCAGAGAATCATTTGTACATTCATTTTACATCTGGGAGATTCTGATTTTAAGGCTAGTTAGATATTTAAGAAAACATGTATGTGCCCACATGATTCTATCTAAGGGGAGTTTAGATAAGCACAGAGTAGATGGATATCATATGATCTCACACATACGTGGGATCTATGAGCTAACAAAAGAAAGCAATAGAATATTGCTTGTCAGAGGGTGACAGAGGTGGGTGAGAAAGATGCTGGTCAAAGAATATGAAATACATTCTAGAAGTCTATTGCACTCTGATGTGAAGCACATAGTTAATTACATGTATTACACTTGGAAAATCTTTAAAAAAAAGCAGATTTTTAAGAGTTCTCACCATTGAAAAAGTAAGTTTGGGATGTAATGTTTGTGATAATTAGCCTGATGGAGCCATCACACAATTTATGCATGTGTTTGAGAAACATCATGCTGTACATGATTAACATATGATTTCTGTCAGTTTAAAAATAAAATGAAGAAAAAAATAAAAACATCTATCCATCTATAGCTTGAAAATACTTCCTGCCTACAGCTCTCTGCCCTGACTCTAGACATATGGCACCTCAAGATTCTTTACCAGCACACAACTTCAACCCTGGCACTTCATATACAAATTCGGCTGACACTTTAATTATTTTAAATGAGAAAATCTGTATTATTTTTACATGGTCTGCCTGATGTCAGCCACAGAAACACAAGGTGTGAGAACACATTGGCAACTTCTTACTCATATTTAATGGTTAAGGTAAAGAAAATCTCTCAATGATTTGTGTTCCTCTGGCCAGTAAGGGATAGCAGACAAGGAGGAGGCTAGCCTAGGAGGGAGAGGAGAATTCTGGTAATCTACTCAACACTGCAGAGTATTATGCCTGGGTCCAGGTCTTCCATTCTTCCCTTGATCGAAAGATACCTCTTCCATGTTCCTATTCTCACTCCATTCCCCAAAAGGCATGAAGCTCTTCCCAAGCTACCTCATGAGACCCTTAGACATTTAACAGTTTGTCCAAACTGTACATGATTGTCATCCTGGAAAGTCACTTGCAAGACTTGGAGGACTCTCTGACACCCAAAGGCAACAAAATGACTTTCTTCTTCCTAAGATTATGTCAGACATAAACTGGGTAGAGTTTCTGTGACTAACATGGTCCCGTTTATTCCGGTTTCAGGTCAAGCATGTTTGACCAAAACTAATCACTGCAAACAAGAACTTAGAACAGATTTTACTGCAAAGATCCTGAGCCAGATCTTGGCTTTAAGGTGGGAACAGATTACAGAACAGTGAGAAGAGAGCTGAATAGATGGGAAAGAAAGCCTTCTGTCACACAGTTCTGCTTTTGATGAAAGTCCAATAATCTGTGTGAAATTGATTATTATGGGTGGCTAACAACTTCTTTTGTTAGTTAATGGCCCAAGGTGAGGCCAAGAGCAGTTTCCACTGTACTAACTGTCTGGGAAATGCAGCCATGATTGATTTGGAGGGAATTATGAGGACAATAAAAGTTTCAAGGAACATTTCCTCTTTCGTGCACATAACCCACAGTAGAAACCGATTCCTGGCCTATCCCTCCCTCTCTCTTTCTGTGAGTGTGTGTGTGTGTGTGTGTGTGTGTGTGTGTGTGTGTGTGTACTAGGATATATTGTTCTTTCAACCTGTAGACAAAGCCCCACTCTTGGCTGCATCAGTAACATGTGTGGTATAAGTGCCTGGAACAGGGGAATGTAAAGTTATTTTTTTTCTTTGTCTTCATTTTTAAATTGCAGTAGAAGTATCAGCAGAAAGTCAATAGGAAGTGCTAATAATTACTGTAACAACCTGTACTATTTATCACGTGGCAAGGCAGGTGTGGAACAGCGTTCTCCATACTGTGAACATATATGTTAATATGTTTATCATGTGGTAAGCTAGATGTGGAGCAGTGTTCTCCATACTGTGAACATATATTTTAACATATTTATCACGTGGTAAGCTAGGTGTGGAGTAGCATTCTCCATACTGTGAACATATATGATAACATGCTCCTGAAATTTCCTTCCTTCACAAAGATCTCCTTGGACTGGTTCCTAGGAACTTTGCTTTGAGAGTAGCCCTAACCTGGTAAGAGTTGTTCCCTTGAAAACAATATGGTTTATTCATAATATCTGCTTTCTACCAAGAGTAGTTTGGAAGTTTGGCTTATATCAGATAGATAGTGACTCTGTGACCATCACAAATTTTGGACTCCAAATCTTTAGCAAGTTTCCCTGGTAGAAGGCCTCTACATGCCACCACTTCTTGTTAAAGAAATTAGCATGTCACATGTGACTGTGTATGTGGCTTATTTATGTTTTTGTATGTGTGTGCATGTGTCCATGCTTTTATGTGTGTATATGTTCATGAAACCTAGAGGTTGACATCAGAAGTGTTCTCCTTTTTCTCTCTGAGTCAGGACTTCTTCCTGAACTTGCCACTCATTGATTTGGCTAAGCAGGCATGCCAAACAGTCCCATAGATCCACCAGATCTTCATGTGATCCCACCACCAAGTGCTAAGATTCAGATGTTTACCACAACCACAGGCACTATGAGGGTTCTGGGAATCCAAACTCAGATCCCAATGTTTGCCCGGCAGACAAACTTTACTGACTGACCCATCTCTCTAGCTCAAGCCTTTTCCTTTGCTGAGCTTGCTCTGACTATCTTCTTTGGAACAAAATATAGCCAAGCATGAAGTTATGTACTAACCTCTATGTTTCTGCCTAGTGACTTTCCATGCCTAGGAGTTGTTTTGGGTACCCATAGCATATACATCATCTACTTTGATTCCCACTTTGATTCTTAGATTCCTTTTAATCTAAGGGATAAGAAAAGAATTCAAGTTTTGTAAGGGCTAGGCAGTCAAAAGGATTATGATCAGGGTACAAACAGTGCAAAGCCTGAGCCCATGAAGAAGGGTGTGCAGCACTCATGTGGGCTCCTAGTCTGGTGTTGCTGGAACAGAGAGACTGTGTTGGGTATATATGGATCTTCATCACTGTGTCTATTTATGATTCATTTTTTAAAGCAGCTCTTCTTCAATAGGATGAAAATAACACAAGGGTAGCATCATATTTGTACTGATGACTCTAAGTGCCCGGTAGAGTCCCTTACACACATTAAGAACTCAATAGCCATTTCCTGAATGACTTAGTGAGTGGTTAGGCATGCCTTCTGTAGTTCATTTCTATTGGTCCCCTAACCCTGTGAGGCCAGGCAGTGCTTCGACTTAAACCATTTCAAAATTGGAATTAAGCTAGAGGTATGTATTAAAGATTGGCATGGTAGAGATATAATTGATCATAGTCCAGGTTGCTTCCTATAAATTCTTATTATATCTCACTGCTATACTTTTCAATAGAAGGTAAAATAGTTCACTGCTGGCCAGGAGCCCTTTAGGAATGTGCTATTCACATACAAGAGTTTACACAATCACTGGGTCATTAAAAGGGATGGGTTTCTTTTATTCACTTCAACTTTTTCAAACATATAATTTTCATTTTATGTGACATATTACTAGAAAGACATTATGGGATACACAGCGGTCCCTGCTGATCCATTTTCACTTGGCACAATTTCAGTTACCCAGAGCCAATTATAGCCTGAAAGTTTTAAAAGGAAAATACAGAAGTAAATAAAAAGCCTAAGTTTTCAACTGCCAATTGCTTTGAGTATCATGATGAAATATCTTGGAATATAAGGCTCCTTCTAAAACAAAGACTAGAGAAGTCTTTAAACACCTAAGTATTTCTGATGAGGTGTGGTGAATCCGTGTCAGCCCATATCAAACATACCCTGAGCTCAAAATCTAGAAACTACATTGTTTATATTTCAGTTAACATGATTCAAGTTTCAATAACACACAAAAAGCAGTCAGCACAAACAAATATCCCAGAATATTTGTTTGCTGTTTCAACCCAGCAGCAGCCAGTGTCATTGAAGCCGACTACAGCACAACACAAAATTGTATTTACAATACAATTGACGTGAAATAACCTTACATGTATGAGAATTGTTATTTTTAGATCATATTCAATTCTTGAAAGCAATTAAAACATGTGTTTTTCAGATCCTCCTTGGGCTCTTCCAACAGAGCTGAACATTTAGTTTGACATCTGCATTTTTTACTCATAGTGTGCCAAATGAACATAGGACCATCATCTGGATGGGCTTCCATATTTATTTACTTTTCAGGAATCTCTAAAGCAAAAGGAAAAAGACATTTTATCTACATGGGAGTATGCACGTGCACCAACCTATCAGAATGGCACTACAAAGTAAAGAACCTCAGTAATGCTGCCTATCCATTTAAAATATGCAATCTGCTTCAGCCCCGTGAAATTAAATTATAGCTGGATGTGCATTTCAGTGTTTTGACTTGGATAATTTTAGGAGCCACAATGAACTTCACAATGGCTTCAGCTCTGAAACTCTAGAAAGTAAAATCTGGACAGATGGAGCTGCCAACTGGTTAAAAAGGAAGTGGCGCGGGGGGCAGGGGGGGCTGCTCATTGCTACTTACAAAGCACATGTAGGAAGAGGACGGCTGTATCGGAACCAAGGTTGTTCTCTGCATATGCTGTCACCTGGAAGATGCCTGCACTTTTATATACATGTTTGATGCCATCCTCAATGGGGCTGAAGTTGGCATAGGACACAGCAATTCCATCCCCAAAGTCAAGCTGGATATTTGTCCTTTGGAGGTCACCCTGTAGGCAAACAGAAATGGGTCTGGTTCCCTTCATAGGTTCTGTTTGACTTTTATCTGATACCAGTTCTCACAGCTTCAACATTTCAATCCTGACAACCTATAGTGATGCCTCCTTAGCACAAACTAATATTCATGAAGAGCTGTGGGCAAGGGCTGAAAACCTGCATGTCCAACTTTGGGGCTGCTTGATTTGGTGGGACTCTGACAGTAGTGCTTAGGAAGAGGATATCCAGCGTTCTGAGGACCAAGTACTCCAGACTCCTCACAAACATTTTTTTCTGTGTTGTGACAATAATAGCAGTAAAGTAATAGGCAGCACAGTTACATACTTTCATAACAAGCCAAGCAGTTAGTCCCCTCAACTTTATGTTATAGGAAGCTTTTATTTGAGCTCTGAGCCCATTTTTCTGTGTGATCATATGTATGTATGAACATCCAAAGGGAAGTAAGTCATGTTTGAGTAATAGGAAACATTACTTTCTAACAGCAGCAGAAAGTGTTACCATCCTCACTCTTATAGTGGACATGAAAATACTATCTACATTAAAGCCACACAGCAGAAAAAAACAAGTTTCGAGTCCTGATAGCTTACTTCAAACACTAATTCCTTTAATTATCATGCCATAATTTCCATTATTCTTATTCTTAATTTCAGTTATTTAAGATCTATGCTAGTCACTTAACATGTATTAAACACCATATTCAAAATAACAAAAGGGGGTAGATCATTATTTACATTCTAGAGATGAATGTTGCCTGATATATAAATTACTTCTGTTTTCTTGCCTAGGGTTTCCTGAAACCTGTCTAAGCCACCCTCTCTCCCAAGGCTTCTGCTAAATGTGTCAGCCCACAGATGTCTCTGCCTCTGGGAAGTCCAAGCACACCTTGGACACTGTCTCTGACATGATATTCAGTGGCTCAGGTGGGTGCTTTATTACCTCAAAGTTGACTGTTAGCCTCTCAAGGACAATACTGAACCCAATCCTTATTAAATACCTCATACTGGATCAATACTTTGAGTAAATGCATAATATAGACCATAAAATAAAGATATAGAGTGAAGAAGGTTAAAGAAATCTGCTCATAGATTGAGATGGAACAAAGAGAGAATTATATTCTACAGTTATTAACTGATGAAGTTTGGATATGAAGTGATGCCCAGGAAATCTCGTATGTTAGAGGTTGGTGCCCAGTTAGACATACCATTGTGCCATGTTTTAAAACTTTAGGAAGTTGGACCTAAATCTCTCTCTGTGTTTTTCTCTGTCTGCTTCTGTCTCTGTCTCTGTCTTTGTCTCTGTCTGTCTGTCTCTATCTCACTCATTTTCACACATGCTTGGTTGCTCACTCTTGCTCTCTCTTTCTCTATGCTATCTCTTCTGCTTTCTCTTCCACTCTCTCTTTTTCACCATGACCAAAGAAGCTCTTCCAACTAGACTCCTCAATGAATATGGCAACCAGAGACCATGGACTGAACTTCCTGAATATATGACCCCAAAATCTTTCCTCTATTAGAAAAAAAACCTCTGACTAACGCAAAAGCCAAAACCTCTGCCCCAGGACTGTGCACTGGTCACGTTTCTCACTTAGAACCTCTCCCACCACGGCAACATAGATGCGCAAAACATCCTGACGGGTGCTCTCTTGACCCTCATATAATGTCAACTACCTTTGAGTTTATAAATGTAAATTAAAGTGGAAATGAACTGGAGGCAATTGAAATGGATAAGATCGTGGCTCTTCACATCCATTTGAGAAAGTTTGTATAGCTCTGGTCCTGAAAACTCTCCAGTGGAACTGTGATAATGACCTCCTCCGAATCTCAAAGTCCTCTAATTCAAGTCTCAATGTGACTGAAGGATGAGGAGTCTGCCAGGCCAGGATAAGAAGCCTGGACCTTCTGTCGCAGTGTGGTTTGGACTTTAAAAGGCTCTGAAGTGCTCAGACTAGTGAGAAAAAACTCCTGGCTTGCTTTGCTCCCTTGTGGAAGATCTCAAGAGCCCCAAGCAATTTGCATATAAATTTAGAGGGCATTGTCAATCAGGCCAGCCTTCCAGCCAAGAGTGCTAGCAAAGCCTCTGGTTTGGGCAGAAGGAACATCTCACATAGGGAGCGAGAAGCCAGCATACAGTCAGATTTTACTGTCTGCATTGCAAAAGACACAAGCGGTGAGCTAATGAAGTCAGTAGCTGATGTAGAAGCAACCAGTGCTGTGTTTGCTATGAACTTAACTTTAAACATCATTTCAATCATCTTCCTCATTCTCTCAGTCATATGTTCAAGACTCTTTAAAGGCTTGTGGGCTCTTCTAATTAGTGAGCCTAAGGGTTAGAATGAAGCAAGAGAGACTCTGGAAGTTGATGGCTATAATTTGAATTTTCTTCTATTTTTCTCCTCTCATAGTTTACAGGTTATATCCTTATTGTGATACAAATATATCCAGGTAGGTCATCATGCAATCCCAGTGCTCAGGAGGCGAAAGCATGTGGAACACAAATTTGAATGAACATGGGAAGCACCGTGAGTTCAAGTCTGGTCTGAGCTATGTAGTGAGTCACTATGTCAAAAGAATCAAGGTGAGATTGTCTCGATCAACCTAAGGGCTATTGCTATAGCTCAGAGTAAGGTCCTAAGTTCAATTCCAAGCATAGAGGATGTGGGAGGGAGGGGGGAAGAGAGAAAGAAAGAGAGCAGGAAGGAGGGAGGGAAGGAGAATGAGTGAGCAAGCAAGTAACTAATGTAGAGGCTCCGTGAGCTAGGTCTTTACTATAGATGACTGGAGGGGGTTTCTGCATAGTTTCTGCTCACTTTCTCTTCTTTTTTCTCTCACTTTCGTCATTACTGCTGTGGGTTCTGACTGCAGACACCCAAGTGGTCACCTACCTCTTCCATCAGAATAATGAAGGTGGCATTATGGCCCTGCTCTGCCACCAGGCGCCCATCAGTGGTTACCACATGGAGACCCCGAGGAGCTTTTCCGGGACACAGTTGAGTCTTTGCAGAGTACTTATCCCTTAACCCATCTGTGCAGTTGTTGGACACAATCCTCCGGTACCTAAAGAGAGTCGACAGGAGACAGTTTTGACAGTGCTGCAGCTTGGAGTGAGTTTGTATATGTGTGTGTGTGTGTGTGTGTGTGTGTGTGTGTGTGTCTGTGTATGTATATATGTATGTGTGTGAACACAATCCCCCGGTACCTAAAGAGAGTTGACAAGACTTGGAGTGAGTGAGTGTGTGTGTATGTGTGTGTGTGTGTATGTGAACATAATCCTCCGGTACCTAAAGAGAGTTGACAAGAGACAGTTTTGACAGAGGAGTAAGTGAGTGTATATGTGTGTGTGTGTGTATGTGTGTGTGTGAACACAATCCTCCGGTACCTAAAGAGAGTTGACAAAAGACAGTTTGACAGTGCTGCAGCTTGGAGTGAGTGAGTATGTGTGTGTGTGTGTGTGTGTGTGTGGTTTGTGTATGTATGTATGTATGTCTGTGTGTGTGAACAGAATCCTCTAATACCTAGAGAGTTGACAAAAGACAGTTTGACAGTGCTGCAGCTTGGAGTGAGTGTATATATGTGTGTGTGTGTGTGTGTGTGTGAACATAAACCCCCGGTACCTAAAGAGAATTGACAAGACTTGGAGTGAGTGAGTGAGTGTGTGTGTGTGTGTGTATGTGTGTGAACATAAACCTCCGGTACCTAAAGAGAGTTGACAAGAGACAGTTTTGACAGTGCTGCACTTGGCGTGAGTGAGTATATATACATATGTGTGTGTGTGTGTGTGT
>LOJH01035875.1:0-10293 GCA_001685095.1 Ellobius talpinus | reverse complement strand
TCTTCTTCTTCTTCTTCCTTTTTCTTTTTCTTCATGTTTTATTCCTCTGTGGGTCTTTGGTTGTATATTATGGTTTCCATATTTGTGTTTTTATGGAATATCTGTGCTTCTAAAGTATGTGCTTCTGAGTTTATATTTCTTATGCTTTTTGTTAGCTCTTTGTTTTGTTTCTTTGTTTTGTCATATTGAGAATTTTTTAACTTATGGGTTTTTTTAGATGGCTGTTTGCTTTCTATTGACAGCAGGAAAGGGTATAGACTTTGGAAGGTTTTGACCTGGGATTGATCTGGGAAAATTTGGGAGAGAAGGAACCCTAGTAAGAATACAGTTCATGAAAGAAAAACTGTTTTCAATTATAAATTGTGTAATTTTTGAAAAAATCATGCATTTTGAAAGTAAAAGTTTTCTTAGTGTGTGTATGTATGCATATCAAGTTATGAAATAAATACCAACTACAGATGCCTTTGTCAATTGTTCTAGTGAGAGGTGAAATGTTGCATCATCATCTTCCTTAATCTGGTCCCTACAATAAGGGTGGAAATGGTATTATAACAGTAACAGAGCTAGTCATTAAGAACATTAATAATTTTCTCCCTATTGAACAATCACATTTGAGATGCTTCCTGCTAGTACAAAGCTGTACTCCTCCAGGAATCTAAGACATATGAGGAAGCTGTGAAGCAGTAATCTCTTTGCAAACTCTGTTGAGCTTCTGGACAAAGGCCAACATCAGTACCCAGCCATGGGTAGAGTATCATGGAGTTTCAGCCCAATAAAGCCCCACGAAGACTTGAGATGCAGCTTGTGCTGTGTAAAGGAAGAGAACTTCCATGATGAACCCAGAGATTCTATAAAATTGTCAAAGAAAATGAATTAGTGCTTATTTTCAGAAATAAACATTTGGGATGGTTTCTGTTAAACTGTGCATAAATGAAACAACTAAGATTTGTCCTATCTCAACTACTGCTGTAGAAAATGGATGCAGGAAAGAATCATGTTCTACTTCAAATCTTTAGTTTTACACATAAAGAAATGAATGTCTTAATTGGGGTGAAGCCCTTTATTTAACATTACCAATAATGTTTGTTAGTCAAGGTCTTTAGAGAAATATAACCCAAGGGATGATTATATACTACCATGGAAATTGTTATATTGGCTTATTCTATATTCATTATGTAGAAAACAATGATTATAGGTACACTAAGAAGGCTGAGAACCATGTATTCTCTCAGACAATAATGCTGGATTCTTCAGCAGTTTCCATTCTGGTAACAAGGTCTGAATGAATCCTAAAGGGACACAGGTCATAGATTTAGGTCACATTGAAAGGTCTAAAGAAGTTTGGTTTTGATTATCAATATAGCATGGCAGCAGGAATAGTAGATACACGTAATAGGAATGGGTAAAAGAGGGCACACAGTACAGCAGTATTTTTCCACTTGGATCAATTTATACCTGGGATGATACTGAAAGATGCCACTCATTCAAGGGAAGAGTACTCTCCCTTATTATTCCTTTTAGAAAATATCCCACTGAACCTACAAAAAATTGTGGATCTTAGTTAATTCTATCTACAATCAAGTTGACAGATCCATCACAGTGAGTTCTACATTTTACAAATTCAATTTGGTATGCATTTCTTTTCATCTGAATCCTTTGACTAATTCTACTTCATTATTCATAATTTATCTATTATTTTAGTATATTTTATATTGCTTCAACTTATTCTATCTCAAGCTTGTCCTGTAAGTTTGTCCAAGCATAGAAAACATGTGAAGATTCAAACATGTATTCATCATCTCTACCTGTAGCATTTAATATTCTGCTAGACACATCTTGGATTAGAAAATTACACAAAAAGATATCTTCATAGATTATTCTGTCTTTAAGTATTTCAAGTAGCATATGATTTAGTAAATACACTTATCATTTGACATTTAGTAGTCATGTCATTAGATTCTTCCATTTGTGAATACATTGAAGATCACTTAGCATTCTTTAAAGAAAGGCTATGTATTTATGAAAAGAAGGTTTGTTGTGTGCTGCTTTGTAAGAGGATTCAAGTTATTAGTTAAGTTCCCCAAATACAGATACCTACAGCCAGATACTATATAGAGCAAGAGAGAAACAAAGACAAGACAGAGAGATAGAGAGAGACACAGATAGAGAGAGGGGAGAGAGCGAGAGAGGGAGACCTTGTATAATCTAGTTCTAAATGGGAAATTTCTCTCAATTTTCTTTCCTCAAAATTTAGGGAGCCCTGTGGAAGTGGAAATAGAAAGAGTGTAAAATCCAGCTGGGTGGCAGTGGCACACACTTCTAATTCCAGGACTTGGGAGGAAGGTGGAACTATGCGATTTTGAAGTCAATCTGGCCTCCAGAGCGAGTTCCAGAACAAGTACCAAAGCTACACAGAGAGACCCTGTCTGTTATCTTCTAATGAGAGACAGAAATGGAGTGGATCTGGATAGGAGGGAAGGGGGACAGTAACTGGGAAGAGTAAAGGGAGGGGAATCAGGATATACTATATAAGAAAATAATCTATTTTCTTTTCTTTTCCTTCTTTTTTTGAGACAGGGTTTCTCTGTGTAACTATGTAGCCTGCTATGAAAATTGCTCTGTAGATCTGGCTGGCCTGGAACTCACAGAGATCAGCCTGTCTCTGCCTACTGATTGCTGGGATTAAAGACACGTGCCACAATGATGCAGGAAGAATTTTTTTTTTCAATAAAAGAGGTAAGTAAAAGAGTTCAGTTCCTAGCTTCAATGTCAGATGCAGAGAACCACCTGTAACTGTGGCCATGTGAAACCTGTACCCTCTAGGTCATGAGCATTCACATACACATACCATCACTCCTCAAAGACACATACACACAGAGAAACACACATCACACATAAATTATTGAAAAAAACATTTTTAAAAGTAAAATAAGAAATGTTATATAAGTATGAAATCATATGAAAATGAAACATAATTATGTATAAAAGGTCAAATAAAATATTACCTCATTTGCAGACAAATAAAGGTACAACTTAAAGCAGTATATTTTTGAGAAAATTTAAAAAAAAACTCATTGCATGAAATCTGTACAAAATCACCATATAAGCATATATAAATGAAGACATCTCACACTTTCTACAAAATGTTTTCTGAGATAAATAAGAGAAGGACTAAAGAGTCTATTTCACCTGGACAAAATGATGATAATATTTTGTCTATCAATAACTCAAAAGTTAAATGGAAAATTCAGATGTCAAAATTGACAGCTGACTGGGCCTCCATGAAGGATTGTCCAATAACACATCCCAAGATGGGAAAGGGAGATCGGGAGAATTATAAACTGCACTATCCCAGGAAAAATTGTTCCTGAATTGTGGCAGACTCCAACACAGTGTAGAATAGTTCACATATATGTTCAAGCAGGCTTTACTAATTGCCTATATTCCTTAAATGTTGAATAAAAATTCATCCTTTTCAAATTTCCAGACAATTAAGTTCAAATTTCCTTCAAGAAGTTTTTCACTACTTGCTTCTTCCTACTTGAAGTATTCCTTATTTTAAAACATTAATGATGCTTATATAAATGTGTGCTTTGCTTATTTTTAATTGGAATGCATTATAACTCATTAAATTTTCACTATGTCAGGCATCATTGAGGTATATTAACCTACTTAATCTTCCCATAATTTCTGTAACTCTATTGAATGAAGACACCTTAGCAAAGTAAAGTTATGTAACTTGATCAGTGCTTTCTCTCAGCAAGTTCCCATAAAAATCATTTACTGAGAGTCTACTCACTGATGCATAACTTTATTATTAAATACTATAAAGTGTTTGAGAATCTTGAGTTTTAATACTTTATCCAATATCAGTAAATTCCAATTACTACTTTAAAAAGTTATCTGTATTTTACATTAATCAATATATACAAGGGTTCAAATATAAGTACAAGTACCTATAGTCACCTGGTTTTGACAAAGATGCCAAACATGATCACTGGTGAAATGTCAATGATTTTAAAAAATAATTTTGGGGAAATAGAATCTATATGCAGAAGAATAAAATTTGACCCTTCATTCTCACTCTCAATGCACATCAATTGCAAACAGAACAAATATCTGAATGATGGATCCAGGAATCTGAAACTTCTAGAACAGTAAGTACACTTTTGGTTATAGGTTTAGATTGACGTGGCTTTCAGACTTCATCAGAGAAGTTCCTTTGCACTGTACACAGTGGTTAACATAGAACCTCACAACTTCTCAAAATACAATTAATAAATCAGTGAGATATTTGGATGACAAGGCACAAATGGGACCTCTATGTCACCCTCCCACACAACAAAGGCTCTGGGACTATGTCAAGAGGTGGCAGAGAGATTGTAAGAGCCAGAGGCTGAAGCCTTCTGGAGCAAATCATCTCTTAGATATGACTGGAGTGTGGTACTCATGAACTGATAGAATCTTTGGCTGCCTGGCCAAGACCTACCACAGATCAAGCTAATCTGCACTCTAGCATGAAGAGTGGAGAGGCTTATGATATTTCACCCATAACTATGGAGCTTCAGACAATTCCCAGAATAGGCGATTCAGTTTTCCTTAGGTGTGTGATTCCTGGTCAGTTGACTGTGCTCCATTGGATGACCCCACACACAGGAGTATATGGGCAAAATAAAATGATGGATTATTAATTTTTCAAAAGGGACACAAAATTGGAAAGTTATGTGGGAGTGGATTTGAATGGAGTTAGAGTGAAGTATGAGGGGTAGATATGATCAAAATACATTGTATGAAATTCACAAATAATTAATTAAAATTTTTTACATTTGTGTGTTTTAAATAATGTGTATTTGTAGCAAATAACTTCTTCATATAGTGACACAGTTCACATTTATCTATGTAATGAACTCCAGCACTAGGATTGAAGAAGCATGTGTTAGTTTCATTTAATAAAATGCCATACTAGAGGTAAACTTCAATTTCCTGACATTTGCAAAGGTAAATAAGCTTAGAAGAAATCACTTTAAGTGAAATAGGCTGTTTCACTTAATACTGGAATTCTGTATGGTGATGCCCACTTGTTATCTGAGCTTCTAAGGGGACAAAGACAAAAAAAAAACACGTTTGAGACCAAACTAGGCTATTTTCCAGACCATTCACAAAATAAAATAAAAATGGGTACTTGAGATATTTCTCAGAGTTTCTGAGTTTATTTGTTTATTTTCCCAGTATGGGGGATGTGCAGAAGAAAGAGGAAGAAGAGGGGGAAAAGGATGTATCACAAAAAATGCATGATTTTACCACAAAACAGAAATCACAGAAATTAATGGTTGTTGCCAAGTCATGAAGTGAAAGAAAAAAAGGGAAAACAGCATAATGTTTCCATTATAGGATGAATAAATTCTGAAGAGCTAATATATTGTCTACTACTGAAGTTAATTGTCTGTACTGTATAGTTATAGTTTTCCATGAAAGCAGATCTTACAGTGTTGACTCATATACAGGAGCACACAAATGAAAATAGCAGCTACAGGCAGTAATATATGTTAACTAGTCTACTTATGGTCATCTTTCATTAAAGTCTCAATCTCAAATTGTATACTTTAACAATGTACAGTTTCTGTCCATGTAACTGTATAAAAAGACAACATCCTCTAATAGTAAATGTCTTCAGCAGACATGGTTAAAAGGAGTTGAATTAGTAGTAAAAACAAACATAAAAAATTTCAGTCTGATATCAAAATAAAAATAGAGTGAGTTTTTAAAACCTGACGATTTTGAGAACATTCTCTGATAATATTTATGGCTTTTGATGAGTCATATAAACCTATTCCTTAGGTTCCTCATCGGTTGCAACAAAGTTGTAGGAGATGTGCCATAAATGGTTAAGAACAGGCAATGAGCAGGCATGGAGTTTGTGGCTGAAACAGCTACTTTGTCATTTCCAGCTGTTAAATCCTAGTCCAATTGCTGGAATTTTTGTGGTAATTTGTTCCATTTTAAAAGTGTGTTTGTAATAGATATTCTCACTGATTTTAATATAGGTAAAAAATGAATGCTCTTCTTAAAATAAAGGTTAAATTTCCAGTTATTAAATATAAATTGATTTAGATAATTCTTATTCAAAAGACAAAATAATTATAACTTTTTAAATTTCTCTTACTAACTTATGTTGAATAAATATATGTACACACATATATATATATATATATATGAATGAACTATACATATATATCTGCTTTTCTCTCATCTCATCAATATGGCTGTATCTCCACAAATGTATCACATGTTTTTGAAGTAAAATTAAATGGAAAAAAATAGGAGTTGGAAGAATAAATGTGTCACTACAGAATTCCTTAATCAATTTCAGATAATGACTTGTTTTATTTGCAGTGATTTCTCTGTATTAGATTTAGTTCAGCAATTTCCAAAGTTCCCCTCCATTATCTGTTCCTGATTTTGCAAACATGACGTATAGGCTGTCCTGAGAAGTTGGGCAATTGCAGAGTCCCATTTCCATGTTTTCCCTTACATACAAGAACAAAATCATCATTACAAGCAAGCCCACTATCATCTTCTCTTATTTTTTTAAGTGATGTGTAAGCCTTAGCAGTTGATTTATATTTAACAAGTCATTTGCAAATTGAAGTATTACTATACAATATTCTCTTCCCAGTGTTTGTTTAAATTTCCAGTATCCCCTGATTTGCGAATTTATTATTTGCCAAGCATAAACAAGTATACCTCATGTTTCACAGAGTACGTGCCCACTTTATTTGTAAGAAATCACCACAAAGGATGCCTATTATGTGTGTTTCCAAACAGTTTAGATTCCATCAACCGCGTCTGCAGGTTCAAGGTTTGAACTCTCCTTGTTGCTCTCAGTTTCTGATGGCTTAACCCACTTCGCTAGGTGATGGATTTAAATGCAGGAGAGAATACGAAATGAGTGAGGCTTTTGAAATGAAGGGACAATCACAATGGAAGCAATGTTTAAGGAGCTTTGATTAACGAAGACAGGAGAACACTAGGAAAACAAGATTTAAGCATAACTCAAACTGATGCCAAAGAATGTGAATATTTAGTCTTTTCTACTAAGGGTATCTGAAATGACTGGATAATTACATTATGTTAAGATGCCATTCAGAGACCACTGCAGTCTTCTTTTATAGACATTTTTGATTCACATATACTTTCTTCAAAATTAGATTATTTTATATGACGTAGTTGTTAGCCTGCTAGTGTCCATGTACCTATATGTGCCTGGTGCCTGTATAGATCAGATGAGATAATTAGAATCCCTGGAACTTGAGTTAAGGATGGATATGTGTACAGGCAAGAGGAGAGTATTTTCATAAGTATTAAAATATTACCACCATCATTAAAAACAGGACTTTTCTCTGCTCTGCCTTTAATAGACATGAACATTACCTTTGAAGTTAATTATGATCTCTATTTATCATATAAATTATAATCTTATGCTCTGCCTAAATTTCTTACCATTCTACTTGTGTGATCATACATCTCTGTTACTTATTTTTACTCATCTTGCCAGCCTGTTTACCTATCCCTCTCTTTTGGATGACCTCCCTGGACTATACTTATGGACCAGCTGAGTTCCAGAATTTGCCAGTTCCCTTACTTTCATTTAGTTTTCTAGTCAGTGTTACTCTGTTTTAAGTCTATGAATTTCAGAAGTTTTGAAGGGTATCTGGATACAAAAGTTTGCATTTAAAACAATTTAGTGAATTAATGTGCCAAAAGCTATGGAAGAAAATATCAATTTTAAATTGAGTGTTAATTTAAAAACCAATATTCACCTTATGGAACTAGAATACTAAGAAAGCAGGAACATGTGCATGGTTTGTGAAGGAGGAAATATTTAAACTCTAACCTCAAATATAATAAGTTAATTTCCATGAGTTAACCTAATCATTTTATTTAAGATGTCCTTTTCAAGTGCAAAGGACTTGCAGAATATCTCTCAAGAAGGCCAAGGTGGAAATCCTTGTATATGAATTTGGTGACAAAGACCTGTGAGTTCTTATTGCCCATTAGGTTCTACACAGTTAGAAAGTGTGTAAAGGTATAGACACAAAGAAAGAAACAGATTCATACTAAATTGTAACAAGGACAATGAAAGTAAAGAATAAAAGGGTAAAATACCTTGAACTCAAAAACTAATCATACAATTCTATTACCCAGTTGGTTCCTGAATTCTCAGATTCTTATATCAATGTTGTCTTCTTATGAAGGTTTATTTTTAAAAGTAATATACTGACATAAATAACAATAGTTAAATATATATTAAATACTTTGTCCTATTGTCTTAAGGAAATAAGTGTGACCAGCATAGCCTGCATTAATTCCCAACCCATGCAAATGCCTCCTTCCTAAGATAACTTCAGAGTTAAAACACAACAAGATATTCCATAACAAAACCAGATTTAACCAATAGCTAGCCACAAACCCAGCCCTACAAAAAATATTAAAAGGAAAACTCCAAACCAAGGAAGTTGGCTACATCAAAAAAAAAAAAAAACACAGACAACTGATGGTCTCACAGCAACAAATCCCAAAGGGAAAAAACACACAAATTAACACCACCAACAATGAAAATTAGATTAACAGGAGATATCCATCACTGGTCATTAATATCCCTTAATATGAATGACTCAACTCACCTATAAAAAGATACAGGCTAACAGATTAGATATGAAGGCAGGATACATTCTTCTTCTGCATACAAGAAACATACCTCAACCTCAAAGACAGACATCGCCACAGAGTAGAGGGTTGGGAAAATTTTTTCCAACCAAATGGACCCAAGAAACAAGTTGGTGTAGCTATCTTAATATCTAACAAAATAGAGTTCAAACTAAAAATCAATCAAAGAGACAAAGAAGGACATTTCATATTAATCACAGGAAAAAAATTATCAAGAGGAAATCTCAATACTGAACATCTATGCACTAAATAAAAGGGCACCCTCATATGTCAAAGAAACACTTCTAAAGCTTAAATCATACATTAAACCCCACACACTAATAGTGGGAGACTTCAACACTCCCCTTTCACCACTGGACAGGTCAGTTAGACAAAAAATGAACAGATAAATAAAGGAACTAACAGATGTTATGACTCAAATGGACTTAACAGACATCTATANTATACCTTCTTCTCAGCACCTCATGGAGCCTTCTCAAAAATTGACCACATACTCTGTAACAAAACAAACCTCAACAAATACAAAAAAAATTGGAATAATCCCATGTATCTTATTGGATCACCATGGCTTAAAACTAGAATTCAACAGCAATACTAATTCCAGTAAGCCCACAAACATATGGAAATTAAACAATGCTCACCTGAATCATCAATGGGTCATGGTAGAAATAAAGGTAAAAATTGAAGACTTGCTAAAATTTAATGAAAATGACCACAAAACATACCCAAATATGGAATCCAATGAAAGCAGTGAAGTTCACAGCACTAAATGTCTACATAAAGAAGCTGGAAATCTCCCTCATTAGTAAATTAACAGAACATTTGAAAACTTTAGAACAAAATGAAGCAAACTCACCCAAGAGAACTAGAAGGCAGCAAATAAATTGAGAGCTGAAATAAACAAAATAGAAACAAAGAAAACAATGCGAAGAATCAATGAGACAGAGTTAGTTCTTTGAGAAAATCAACAACATAGACAAATCTTTATCTAAACTAACCAAAAGGGAGAGAGAGAATATCCAAACTAACAAAATTAGAAATACAAAAGAGCACACAACAGACACAGAGGAAATGCAGAGAATCATCTGGTCGTATTTCAAAAACCTGTACTCCACAAAATTGGAAAACTTAAAGGAAATGAACAACTTTCTGAATATATATCACTTAACAAAATTTAATCAAGACAGATAAGCAAATTAAGCAAATATATAACTGCTGAAGAAATAGAAACAGACATCAAAAGTCTCCCAAACAAAAAAAAGTCCAGGACCAGGTGATTTCAGCTCAGATTTCTAAAAGATTTTCAAAAAAGTACTAATACCAAATCTCCTCAAATTGTTATACATAATAAAACATAAGGAACATTAATAAACTCTTTTTATGAGGCCACATTTACTCTGATCCCCAAACCACATAAAGACATTACTAAACAAGAGAATTACAGACCAATCTCAGTCATGAACATTGAATCAAAAATACTAAATAAATACTGGCAAATTGAAATGAAGAACATATCAGAACCATCAACCACCATGGTCAAGTTGGCTTCATCCCAGAGATGCAGGG
>LOJH01035874.1:0-15656 GCA_001685095.1 Ellobius talpinus | reverse complement strand
ATATATATATATATCCAAACAAACAAACAAAAAGAAGTGTGATCTTGACTTTTACTTCTGGTCCTACACTGGGCAATGACTTATGTTTGACTGCTCTTGGAGAGGAAGCCACAAAATTCTCCCCGTTCCTCTCTTTTCACATGAAGATGCACTTGAAAATATCATTGCATAGATTTATATGTATTGCAAATTATCCTCACATTACCAGTCTGTGGAAGACAGAGAATGCACTTTCCCCTACTTTTTGGCCTGGAATTTGAAATCCAAACTGACTGAGATCATGGCACCCCTGAAGTGTTGGGTTCCTAGGCTTCACACTTCAATTTTTTTTTGGTATTTTGTTCAAAAGTAATTCTTTGGAATATTTAGTTGTTTACTTTAAATCATGTATATTTTTGCATGTCTGTGTGGGTATATTTGCATGGAAGTGTAGTGCATACAGAGACCAGAAGAGGGCATGGGGATCACCCTGGAGCTGGAGGTATATGCAGTTGTGGGGCAACCAGAGTGTGTGGTGGGAAGTGATCTCCAGTCTTCTTGAAGAGCGACATACACTCCTCTCCACTGAGCTGCCTCCTCAAATCAATCTTTTAAAAATGATTCTTTTACTTTGTTTCAAGAAATGGCTACTGTTTTTCTTTACTGAAAAATTTACATTGTTTCTTAAAACCGTAGTTTATGTTAAATTAAAAATGTCACAAGGAAAGTGGATGGGTAGCAACAATTAGAGTTGCTGTTCTTTTGGAAGGACTTTGAAATTGGTGTGACATTGCACATCAGGGGCTTAGTAAGGGGTTTATGAACATATAACCAGCTAGAAGAATTATGTATTTGATTGAAGGATTACACATAAGCTTGGTCTGGTAGCTTTTGATGAATTAGAGCATTGCGAAGTTTTCTGAGCAACTGTGATATAAGCAGTTGCTTGTGATGAATTCCTATCAATTGAGAAACAGATTGTATTTCTGGGAAAGGTAGCTTAAAATACTTCTTATCACATTGGATGTGAGCTTCTTGGCATTCACTATTGAATAATTATATCTGGCTAGTGTTGTCAGAACCAGGCCTTCTAAAAATAAAGCAAACTTTCATCAAATTAGCATTTCCCCAGGGTGAGGATACAGCAGTGCAACCTTATCTTTGCTTGTGGTGCATTAAATCTCTCCTCTCTCTGAGTCAGTGGCGGTGCCGTGTGGTCAGTAATTATTTCCTATACCCACACTAAGCTTAGTTAACGATCAAACCAGTCAAATGGTTCCAAGCTCTCACGAATCACATGTGCTTTGAGACATGTAGGTGTTCCTTAGTTTCTACATTATAGTGCTTACCAAAAAGTGATAATCGTGTAAATAAAATCATGTATAGATGTACTGGGGGAAGTGGTTGTGAATCTAGATCCTTTAAAAGGAAGGTGAGTTTAAGAACCCACTTACTGTGTTTGCTTATGGTTTAACATGGATACTTCTTTCCATCCTTTCCAGAGGTAGCCATTGGGTTAGTCAGCGAGGGTGGGGGCATTCTCTGCAGAGAAACTTTCTCTTTGTTGCAGATTGTGTGTGTGTGTGTGTGTGTGTGTGTGTTTGTGCGTGTGTGTAAACATAGAGGCCAATTGTCAGGCATCTGCCTCTATGACAATCCATTTTATATTACGAGGCTGGGTCTCTCCCTGAACCTGACCTCACCATCTTGCCTCAGCTGGCTGGCTAGCAAACCCAGAGATCCCTCTGTTTCTGCCTTGTCAGCATGGGAGTACAGGTGAGTGCCCCTTCACCATGCTGTGGTATGTTTGATGATCTTAGGGATAATCTTACCTTAAACCCCAGAACCCAGTTTTTTAGATACAGAAATGGAGGAAGGGCCTGCTACTCATGCAACAGTGTCGTTGCTTTCTGGTCACGGAACGTAATTTTAGTTGGTAGCCAACATTGATTCCTGAACAGATTCTTACCTGCTTTCTTAGGCCTGTCCTTTGATGTCATCACTGCTGGGGAAAGCTAGCCTTCATCCTTTCCTTGTGATTCTGAGTTCTTCTGGGTGGGACCCTTGACTCTGGCATTGTCAGATTGCCTCTTAGTGACTTTCTGGGTAGACCAGAGGTTTTGGCCATTGTCACTGTCTGATAATTGTCATATTACTTAAATCTGGTCTGCAAGTTTTTGTCTAGAACAAGTTGGCCTGTGGACACGTCTGTGGGGAACTGTCTTAGTTTTAATTGCTATAAGAAGTCTTGGCAGTGTTCTCCAGGCAGGGTGATCTACAAGGGAGAAGGAGAAAGCTGAGAGCAAACAAGCAACAGAGAAAGTCTATGTTTTCCTCTTCAATCTTCACTGCAAATGTGACTTAACTGGTTGGTTGAATTCTTTTCTCGGCTTCATGGGAACGATGGACTGTAACTTGGAATTGCATGTCAAACCACTTCTCTCCTCTAGCATGCAGCTTTTCACCAGGTCATTTGTCACAGTAACAGAAGTGAAGCAAGGACAAGGAGCTGTGCAGACAGTGTTTATATGAGAGCATCATGCTATGGGCAGCATGGTTGAACGGAATATATCCGTAAAGATGAACTTACTTGGTTCACAAAGATCTCTTGCTAGTAGGTTTCATATCGCAGCATAAGGAGGATGTATTGCATATTAGGGGACACAAGGCACGTGAGCACTGTGAAAACGGGGAAAATGGCATGCAAATTTGATAGAACACTTGCTCAAAGAAATAGATAAACTCTAGTCTACCCTTTCACTTTTACCTTTTCTGTCATAGTATTTACCAGGGATCCTTTTCTGTTAATCACTTCCATGATATTTGTAAATATCACTGCATGCATGTTCTTAACTCATTGCTCAGCATATAAAGCACTCAATAAAAACTTGTTATTGTTCTACTGCATCCACTGCTGTTAGAGCAGCTGCTGCTGTTGATTATTCTGGATAATGTTAGCCTAAATGGGAAATGTATTTTTAAGACTCCTGGTTATGTTCTGCACTAGTATCTCTACACATCATCAAATTTAACTTTCAGGAGGATATGGTAAGGCCGTTACTACCTGAAGATAGAAACAACAGCTCAGAACTGCTAAGAAAGTTTTGTTTAAGAATTTTAGATAATTAATGTGAATTTGAACTCATTGTATTTGACTAGAAATTGTTCGCCCCCAAGCCCCTTGATGCATTAAAAGTCCTGGATGAATTCATAAGTGAGACGACTTGAGGTTGGCATACAAATGTTCTTTCTCATTTCAGCTTAAGTACACTCTATTTAACTGCCATAGCCCACATTAAGTAGCAGGGCCAGGAGACTGGGATGCTGAAGAATTGATACAATATCAACTGAATAACTCAACTTTCGACACCCTTCCATGTCCTTAAACCATCATGGCGTTCACCATTTCCTAGTCCCAGGAGACATCAGTTTATGACCCAAGAGAGATTACCAGAGGCTCACTGAGTTGGAAAGGCTTGCTTTGGTGTCTGCTTTTGGACCTTGAAAGAGGTGGCTGGGGGTAACTCTCCTTGCTATTCTCTCCATCCATTCTTTACTTTTTCCTCCAGCTACTTGCATTCTAAGTCTTTTAAAACATCTTTTCTTATTATGCTCACAGAAAGGGCCAGTGGACAAGGAGGAAATGAATGAAATGTATAACATAGTACCCATCTTTGGCCATAAACAGCGTAATCTGGAATCAGGGGAGCACATTTGTGGTCAGAGACCCTTTTTCCAGCAGTAGAATACACAAATTGTTTTTCTTTCTTTAAAACATCATTTTGCTGCCAGATGGTGGTAGCGCACACCTTTAATCCCAGCACTCACGAGGCAGAGACAAGTGGATCTTTGTGAGTTGAGGCCAGCCTAATCTACAAGAGCTAGTTTTAGGACAGGCTCCAAAGCTACACAGAGAAACTCTGTCTCAAAAAAAAAACAAGAAAAAACAAAAACAAAAAAACAAAACAAAACAAAAAAACCCAAAATCAAACAACCAAACAAAAAACAAAACAAAAAACCCAAAACCTCCCCATCATTTTGTATACTTTTATGTGCATTATTTTTGGATGGAAAATTAGTTGGATAAAGAAATTAGCTATGAAACCAGTAAGTGATGCATAATGCTATGCATTTGCTTTGATTTAGCATTTATGCTTAGGTATAAAATATTTCAAGAATGTAAACATCAGTAAAATAGAATGATCTTTTAAACATGTTTCTGTAGGCAAGCAAGAGCTCTCTATATAGAATTTTGATAAGGTATAGGAATTTCTCGGCACATATCTCATACAAAACAATCTGGTCTGATGTATATTACCTTTTGTATGCCAGAAGATTCCCCAAAGAAGATAATTCATTTGATAAAGTTGCTGCAGGTTTCAGATGTGCATTTTATAGCAAAAACTCCTATAAGATGGCAAAATGGCAGTGACCACCAGGGACACAGGCAGCTACAGTTAAGCCGGGCTGGAGATGAAAATAGCTCATTTCCTTTGGGTATTTCAAACGACTGGGAGAAGCAGAGCAGAGCCACAGTTTTGTGCCTTGTGTGGAGTTTCACAAAAGAGCACAGGTAAGCTGCAGGCCAATTTACATGGTTGGCATGTGGCTTCCTCATTCATGGCTTTCATAGAGGATAACTGTTACAAAAAGGCATTAAGAGGTATCCAATTTCACAGCAGCTGGACAGAGTCAAGTGCTCACACAGCATACAATTAGATGCGGTGCCCTCTTTATTACCTCTCTTCGGATTGGATTCTCACAATATTTCCAGCTAAAATTATCATTATGTTAAAAATGAATGAAGGTATCGGAGATTTCCAATCTGAACATAAGGATACAGACCAAGGATTAATTTTGGTATGCCTATAGCAGGGATTAATTATGGGTGTGGAAAGGCTATATGTACAGAATGTATCAGAGAGTCCAGTAATCCTAAAATTGAAAAAAAGATAATATACTTTAATTACAGAATGCCTCATGAGGAGCTATAATTATTTATGGCAATGTTTAAGCTGACAGTGGCGTGAGGAGCAAAAAGTTGTGGAACAGCGCGGATTCTTCAGCTATTTTGACATATAGAACAAGGAAGTAAATGATCTCTCCTCTGTTTGGATAGTCATTTAGTTTATGAAACCAGCTATTATCGGGCTTCAGTGGGAGACAGTTTCTCTCTGAATTTATAAAGAGGACCCTACATTACTTCTGTCATGGATCCTCTTAGGATTTAACAGCAAGGCTATCAAAGGAACTGCCGCTCCCATGGGTGCTATTGTGTCTCATGTCACCTGACAAACTGGATCGCAGGTATGGCTGGCTCTTCAAAGGAATTCGCTACCTCCTTCTCCAGGCAGAATGTTGCAAGAGGAAAACCAAAGCTTCTGAAATTATGACCTAAGATCCCAAGCAACTTGACTCTGGTGAAGAAATAAGCCTGAAAGTTGCATGTTCTCAATTATTATCCTAATGAATGGTGTGTACCACTGAATGAAGACAGTATACAGCGTAATAATTGGGCTGGAGGATTTGTGTTCAGCTGTGCAAATCTTGGTTTTTGCTTCAAGTAGACTTGAGGTTTTTTTTTTTCTTCCCATCCCTTTTTTTATGAACAGAACAAAAACACTGCACTAATCGGGCCTCTGAGAGCAAGATTGTGATAATATATGGAACCAGCTTGAAGCAGAGTTTACCTGGAACTCTAGTAAGAACTTAGTCTGTGTTTCCTATAGTTATTACAGTGGTTCCATTGTAATCAGGAGTACAAAGATGTAAGTAAGCTTCCTTATCTGACTACAGTTTCTCTCTCAGGCATTCAGTTTTACTCTGGGAGATGAACATTATCTTTCCAATTTAAGGTTATACAGTCAATTCTGGTTTAAAATTTAAGCCTATTTTGTGTAAATAGATTCAAGGATTTTTGTTTTCTCCTTTCTCCATTTTATCAAGACTTATTCTCTACTCTAACAGTTCTTTGAATAGTTTTGGTACAAGGAATTGTCAAATGGTTTATATTACTTTTCATGTGTTACTGTTGTATTAGTGTTTAGTCTGTTGCCTCTCCTGGAACAGCATGGGGGCTGATGTAGTGATGCTTATTGTCCCTTTATGCAGTCTTGACCTCAGTGCCTCATGATACTGAATTGCCTGTACCTTTCTCTTGTTCTTCTTACCCCATAATGCATGTAACCTATTTCATGAAATCATCACTATCATCATGGGCTGATGTGAACTGGGGGACAACTTTTATGATCACAAATCTTTTTAAGCCATGATGGTCAACGCCAGTTGGTGGAGAAGGCTGTGAAGAAAATGGGGTTGGTTAGTAATTACTATACTTGACACTTAAACACAAATGTTCTGGTCCCAAATCTCGCTATCTATCCCTTCTTCATGATCATCACTTTCATTTTCTAAAATGATATGCATTGCCCCTTAAAATAAAAAAAAGATAGCTTAAAATTTGAAGCTAGAGCTTGCACTCCACTGAGAATTGGGTTGAGCCCACACCACCATCACACCTCTGCCAAGCCACCATTAGAGGTCAAGAGGGGTCTGTGCACTGTAATTAGGGCTTCATTATCCCATCCTCTTGATTCTTCCGAAGAGGTTAAGAGAGAGCTTCCCATTCCTTTTCCGTGTCCTCAAACCTTCCTCACTTCACTACCACATTCTGCGGCTAGCTCAGCAGGGCTAGCTTTAACTGTCCTGGATTCCTTTCAAGTTATTTTTCCTAAGGAACTGTAGGCTTGCCCCACATTCCAGTTCCCATTAGTTTTGACTCCTTTCCTGTTTTCTTTTCTCATCCTCAACCATCAACCATATCCTTTCCTCTGGCCATGTTCAGGGTTCTTCATGAGTGGTCCCAGCTACAGATCCTTAGTCTCTTCTCTGAAAACATTCCCCATCCTCTCACATGAATAACAAAGCAATCCCTCAGAGGGTCTTGCTTCCCTTAAAGGGATTTGAAGCTCTCTTCCCAGGGTACCTCATTATCAGTCTTATAAGGAGAAGGTTTCTTGTTATTGCCAGCCTTAGGCTATCCTCCCTCCGTATTGCAAACAAACCCAACTTTTGGCCCATATGTTAACAGGTTTCCTGACCCTCTGCCTGTCAGTGTTCCTACCAATACCCTTTGAATTAGTCTTCCATATTTGTTGGTGGTTTATCTGTTTTCACTATCCATTTTTTATTCCCATTTTAAATTAAAGACAATTTTAATATGCATGCAGATGATTCTTCTAAGACTTCCTGATCTCAGCTTGTTTCCTTGACTCCCCTTTCTCAGATGGTCTTGTTCTGCCTCTCACGGTCTTGCTCTGGCCTTTACATCACTACTAATTGCAATGTGTACATAAGTGCAGTTTCAGATTACTCATCGCTGATCTTTTAATTTCTTTCTTCTTGACACATTGTTTTACATCTACTACATCTACTAGCTCGTGGTTCTGCTAATATTTCTCATGTATTACTCCTGCCATCTTATTTGCTGGCCTTAGTTTGTTGTTTTTTTCCTTTTAAAATACATTAGCAAATACCCTTTATAAAAACTGCATGTTTTATTGTATTTTCATCATGTGATGACTGTCTCTGCTGTAAACGTCACACACCCAGGAGGAAGGATCCTTGGTTAAAAGATTGCCTCAATCAACTTGGCCTGTGTGCATGTTTGTGGGGTATTATGGAAGGGTCTACCCTACTGTAGGTGGTACCTCCCCAGAGCAGATAGTCCTGGATTGTACTAGAAATCTATGAAGTAAACCAGTGGAGAGAAGCCAGCAAGTGGCATCCCTACCCCAAGTTCCTGCTCCCATTCCTGCCTCTTTGTGCCTTGAGTTCTTGCCTTGGTTTCCCCTGATGATGGCTTTTTTTTAAAACAACAACAACAACAACAAACCCACAAATACACCCTCTTCTACCACAAGTTCCTTTTGGTCATAGTGCTTTATCATACTTACAGAGAGGCAAATTAGGACACAAAGTGGCACCAGAAATGTGGGGTATTGCTTTGACAGACCCGACCATGTTGTTTTAGGGAAGATTATGGAAGCGTTTGGAACCATAGGTTGAAAAAGCCATTGAGGGCTCAAAGCTTCAAGGACTGCTCTGTAGAAACTTGTGAGACAAGGGTGCTGAAAGAAATGCAGAAGATGGAAGTGTGGTTTGTGAAGCCCCAGAGGGAATCCAAGACTTTATCAGGGCTGCTCATGTGGGGGGCTGGACAATCGACTGCGATAAATGAGACCAGTATCATTGAGGTGAAATTTTCTGGGAAGCATTTTCTCAGGTCAGCATGCAGAAGCTGTGGTCCAAAGGGGCCAAGACTGCACCTCAAGCTGCCAGCTGAGCTTGGTAATGTGTAAACATCTCACATGTGGTACTGGCTTTGGTGGCATGAAAGCCGCAGGATTGGAGGTGTCTCGGTGAGCTACTGAAACTTAACAATACAAGGGACTGGGAGAGGCCACTGGTAAATGTTCAACCCAGTTACAGCGGAGACCCCACCATATTTGAGATGCCTGGATAAGCATGAAAGACAGTGGCTGCTGCGGAGTGCAGCCTGCCTAAGTCTGTGATAAGCTATGTGTGCTCTGGTCAGCAGGGGCGGTGAGGCAGTGCTACTCAGGCCCTTTGGAGCCCAGAAGGTCATGTCACAAATGAGTGCACAATGTAGGACCTTGAGCTGCTCATACTGTTGGGGTTTGGTTTTGCTCTCTCGGAGTGTGCCTGTGCCTTGCCGCCTCCTTTCTGGGAGAGTAAAAATTATGCTTTAGTAGTGGTATTTGTGTTTAAGCTGACAAGGGATGAGCTCATGATGGCTAATTGTGATTGTCAATACCCATGAAGGAGGAACCTCCATTGAGGAAGCACTGCCACCAGCTTGGCCTGTGGACACGTTCATGGGACATTTTCTTGTTGTGGGAGGGCCAGGCTCACTGTGAGTGGTACCATCCAGGAGGCCCTGGGTAATATAAGAAGGCTAAGTGAGCAAGCCCTGGGAATAAACCAGGAAGCGGCATCCCTGCAAGGTTTTTGATTCATCCTCTTTTGCATTGGCTTCTCAATGGTGGATTGTAGTTTATGAGCTATACTAACTCTTTTGTTTGCTGAGTTTCTTTAGGTTGGTGTCTTAGCACAGGAGTGAAAAGCACACTAGAACAATATATGTGTATAATGTACTTGACCATGTTTACCCCATTTCTTTCTCGTGTGCCATATCCCAGCATGTTCTCTTCCTTCTTCTCCCAATAATACCTCTTCTACTTTCAATTTAACTTTGGCTTATGGGAGAAAGCATGTGATATTAGTCTGTCTGAGTCTGGCTTATTTTATTTAACACAACAATCCCCACTTTCCCCCCCTTTCCTGCAAATCAATGCTTTCATTCTTTCCTTTCATGGCTGAGTAAAACTCGGTTGTATATAGATACATTTTAATTTCTTATTCATTTGTTGAAGAGCACATAGGCATATTGGAGCTTGGGTATGCTGAACAGGGCAGCTACAATCATGAGTGTGTAATCGTCTCTTTTATGATGACTCTGATACCTCTGGCTATTGTTCCAGATGTGGTATAGCTGAGTTATAGGGGAGATTTTGAAGATCCTCTACTCTGAGTTGCTTCTCTACTGGTAAGGCTAATTTGCATTTCCACCAACAGTGTTTAGGGTTCTTTTTCCTTCCCACCACCACATGTGTGTGGAGGACAGAGACATTGGATCCCTTGGGGGTCTGGGTTACAGAGAGTTGCTATGCACATGACAGTAAGTGTGGAGAATCAAACCTGGGACATCTTAGCCACTGAGCCATCTCTCAAACCTCACTGTAGTTTTGATTCGCCCTTCCCTGATAGCTAAGGGTGGTGAACATTTTTTCATGTTTTTTGGTCATTCGTGTTTCTTTTAAGAATTGTCTATTTGGGAGGCTGAAGAGATGGCTCAGTGACTAAGAGTCAAAGCCTTGGTTCCATTCCGAGCACCCACACGGTGGCTTAAAACCATCTGTAACTCCAGTTCCAGGGGACCAGATGTCTTCTAGTCTCTGCAAGTATTGCGTGCATATGATACATTGGCATATATATGGGCAAATCAATCATGCACATGAAAATAAATAAAAATAATTCTTATAAAAGAATGGTCTCCAAGTTCATTTTATCATTTGTTTACTGTATTATTTGATCTTTGTTTCTTACTTTTCTTGATGTTTCTGGATATATATTCTAGATATTACTGCCCTGTTTGAGTTGCTGGATTAGATTTTGTCTCAGTATGTAGGCTGTCTCTTTCCTCTATTAATTGTTCTGTTTGCTGTAAAGAAGTTTCATTTCAAACAACTGTATTTATTAATTTTTGTAACTACTTTCAAAGTTATTAGAGTTTTAACAGAAAGCTGTTTCCTAAGCCTATATCTTAAAGTATTTTTCCTCTAGTAATTTCAAGGTCTCAAATCTTAACTTAAGGTCTTTGATCAAGTTTGAATCGATTTCTGTATACAGTGAGAGATATGGATCTAGTTTTAGTCTCCTATGTATGGATGACCCATTTTGCAGCACCATTTGTTGAAGCTTCTGTCTTTCTCCAGTAGACAAAGCTGTCTCTTGACAGCTTTGCTGAGAATCAAATGGCTTTAGCTGCATAGGTTTATTTTAGGGTTGTCTGTTCTATTCTGATAGACTATGTGTCTTTTTTTTATGTCAGTACCAGGATTTTTTTAAAAACTATCACACACGGTTTAATTTGGAACCAGACATTATGATACCACCAAAATTATTCATTTACTCATGATACTTTGGCTTTTCGGAGTCTTTTGGGCTTCTACGTGAACTTGAGGGTTGATTTTTACCAGTTCCATGATGAATGCGTGGGAATGTTGATGTTCTCTGAAGCTTTCTTCCTACTATCAACCACAAAGTCAAGCATTATACTTACTGCTTTGTACATATGTGTGACTGACTCTCTATTTTGCTTTTCATCTTCACTTAGAAAATCTCAACCATTTTTTAAATCCCACTATTTATTGTAGAGCAGTGGTTTTCACCTTCCTAATGCTGTGACCCTTTATTACAGTTCCTCATGTTGTGGTGACCCCAACCATAAAATTATTTATTGCTGCTTCATAACTGTAATTTTGTTATTGTTATGATTCATAATATAAATACATGATATGCAGGATATCTGATATGTGACCCCCCAAAGGGATCACGACCCACAGTTTGAGATCCGCTGCTGTAGAGGATACCAGCTTCAGGAAAGTAGGCTGACTTCTCTCCTCTGGTTTGTGACTGACTCTTAAGCAGACCCTGATGCCTCTTTGCAGTAACACTGTGCTTTCTCATTAAGTGTTGATCTCACCATTTCTCTTTTCTCACCCACGCTTTTCCTCCATTACCCTACTTCCTGCTCCACAGAAAAGCCAGGGGTATCTATAGAGAACTAAACAGTTCATCACACTTCTACCATCCACTAGCATATGCCTTACACTGTTTCTGTACCAGATGGAGTGATGGTTCTTATCACTCTGGGAATTTTGTGATTTTAGTGGTACATCAGGACAAATTAATTCAGAACTTCTCCTTTGATGCATAGTACTGTGTTCTGGAAAAGGATTCACTCCAGGGCATTTCTGTCAGCCAACATTGAAAATTACTGCCACAGAAACGTCTCTACTCCTCTCAGGTCCCCATATTGTACTGGGTCTCATTTTTTTTTCCACTTTCCTTGCTTTTTGTGTGTAGAATATGCATGTGTATGTGCATGTGTGCATGAGAATTGGGCAATTGTCTGTGCATACACTTGTGGAGTTGACTCAGTTGACTCAGCTCAATTGGCTGGCCACCGAGCCCCAAGGATCCAACTGTCTCTGTTTTCCCTGGCTCCAGTGCTGAGGTTATAGACACATGATACGCTTTTTGTTTTGCCTCTAACTTTTCAATATCTGTTTCTAGTGTCCTCCCCTTTGTTTCCATCAGTAGTTTACTTACTCCTCTAGTGGATCTTTTTTAAACTAATATCTCAGTGAGGGTTTCTGTTGCTGTGCGGAAACACCACAACCAAGATCAACCTGGGGGAAAGGATTTATTTCATCTTGCAACTTGTAGTCCATCATCCAGATAAGTAGGGCAGGAACTCAAGGAAGGAACCTGGAGGCCAGAACTAAAGCAGATACTTCCTCTGTGAGACATGCTTTGTGTGCTAGGCCAACCCTTTGGAGCCTAAGAAAATCCCAGAAAGTACACAGAGATTTGCAAGGTTGTTTCATATGGCCAAAAAAGCACATTCACTTCTCATCTCACTTTGTTTGTTAGCAGTGTTTGCCACAGTAGGCATTTTGTAACAATATGTACTTATATATGTGCTTAGAGTATACTATGCTATCAGTTTTTATTCTGCTATAGTTTTTCTGCCACAGTTTCTAGCTGTTGCTTTTTCTCTTGCCTCTTACTAGTGACAAACTCTGAACTGAATATTTTTTCATGTTTTCTTTTCTTTCTACATTCATCCCCAGTCATGCCAGGTAGTTCTGTGCCTTTAAATCCTATCAGTGTCTTAACTAATATTTGTAGTCTGCTTTCTTAATTTACTTACATACCCAGTTATTTAATTGAACAATTCTACTTGGGTAACTAGTTGACAACTCAAACATATTATGTTCGAAATGGAGTTCTTAAATCTATATGCTTGAGAAAAGCAAAGACCAAACTATGTAAGCCAACAATGACCCCCTTTATCCATAGCCTTTTGCATCTCGGTTATTGAAGAACAATTCTGTTCTTCCATCACTCAGATCCCAAAACTTTAGAGTCATCTTTGAGTCCTCTGCTTCTTAGATCTACATTAAATGTATCAACATGTTTTCTTGCTGTCTCTTCAAGTTATTTCCTGTACCTTACCAATTCTCACCACCAGTACTTCACATAAACCAATATCATTGCTGGCTGTTCTGAGTTAACCCACAGGGTCCCAACATGTCTCTCCTTTCTTGCCCTTCCCACATGGTATGCCACCATGAAGTAGCCAGAGTGATTAGAATAAATGCTAAGGCAAGCTGCCTGCCTTCTGGTCTACCACTCCTGTGAATTTCATGGTTCCTTGGAGTAAAAGCTTTAAGATAGTAAGTGTCCCATTAGGACTGGCCTCACATTTTCTTTCTGATGTTGCTTCCTATTGCTTTCGTTTTCTCTTCTGCTCCAGTGACATTGACATTTAGATCTACCACATTCCCACATCCGTATTCATTCACTGCTATTACCAAAGTGAATTCTTTTAAATTATATATTCATTTGATTTCTCCCTTGTCTCTTCTAATTCTGTGTCTTTTCACTGAAACATTTCCCAGCAACTTTCCTTAGTGTGCTAATGTCATGTTCTAATAGTCTTCTATTATACTTGATATAGTGGAAGATTTTTTAAAAATATTTATCTTGATTAAAGTCTATGAGTTGGGTTCTGGAAATGAATTACCAAATGGTAAATTAACAAAATTAAAAAAAACCCTAATAATATATGTAGCAAGGGGACCTGCACAAGGGACTCAATGCTGAGTAACTTAGAGGGGTGGATAGGACATGGGCCTACATATCTTAACCTTAACAAAGAATGATAAATCAGCAAACAGTGGTATAAAAGCGGAAAGGGACTTAGGCTTCCAGGAACAATATACTATGGGAAAGGAAACCTATGTGGGAAACTAATAGAGGATGAAGGTTATTTTCAGTAAGGTTTGTTTATTGACCTACTTCAATACCAACTTTTCATCTTTTTTCATGGCTTTAATACTTCCTTAGGAGAAGGGATTTATGGAAGTCCTAATTTCTCTGAAGTTCTGCTTTTCGTTAGAGGAAGGAAGCTGTAAGGAGGTTTCTTTCTGAATTTGTTGATTCTCCTTTGGCCTTAGCTCAAAATATTGCTTCCATCATCATAGTGCTGTCTTTTGGGGTAGCACATTCTGATCCTGCAAGAGAGTACTTACAATGATATATTAGATTGCCAATGAACTAATGAACATTCTTTCATAGTCACTGTCCCACTCAGCATCTAAATTAGTGCTGATTGGTTATGTTATTCAAATATTACTCCGATTCTATCGATGCTGTGTGCTTTATGACATTGCAAGTAGTACTAAATCTGCCACTGCAATCACTATGTTATTTTAAAGTTTTGCCTGCAGCAATTGCATATTCCAAATGAACTAATGAGACTTAGAATTCTAGCTTGAATCAACATCAAGAAAGTGAAGTGGAAAACTGAGGATATTATGCTGATACATGAAGCAAAAAAATATCCATTAGCCTTAATTAAACAATTGATACATACCTTACTGTTTGGGGTTAGATAATGAGAAACTGTTCATTGTCCATTTCCCTCTTCCTACAGCTTGGTAAATCTTACTATGGATTTAGCCTTAATGATGAAACAAGCAAAATGAAGAATTGATCATTATACATTTATTAAATATTATATAATAAAAAAATTGACATAATGAAATAGTAATACAAAACCAAGCATATAATATGTAACAAAATATACCATCCAATACAATGGTTAGAAAGAACTACATTGGTGGTTGATTTGAGTATTTCGCACATGGGAAATACCCAGCTATCTAGAATGACATTTGTCAGGAGTGTATAGGGAAAAGGAACAGTACAGAAGAGAGTTTAATAACGGCAGTGAGAATGCAGTCCCTAGGTGACTAAGGGTAGAAAGTGGAAAGCATATGGGCTGGATATTAAATACATAGAAGATGCCAAATTCAGCAATACTTCTAGCTGGTTTTCTTTTATTCATTTTCATTAACATAACAAGGAATTAGGTTTCACCATATTTTTTTCTTTTGCAAACCAAATTTTTTGTTGCTTCTCTTCTTCTCTTCCCTGTTGCCTTCCCTGCCTTCCCAAACTCCTTTTTTTGTTTTTGTTTTGCTTCCTTTTGTTTCCATGTTATATGTGTTCTTAAGCCCACACCTTCTACACCTTTCTCAAATTTCCTGTATATCTTCTTCCCCTCTTGAAGTCTATCACTTAGCTTCATAGCCCAAGCCTACTCTCATACCCCTTTTACACACACACACACACATATATTTAAAATTAGAGTCTGCCTATAAGCGAAAGCATGTTAAGTTTTGTCTTCTGTGTCTGTGTTACCTCACTTAATATAATGTTATCCAGATCTATCAGTTTTTCTATGAACTTTATATGACTTATTTATTTTAATGTTTACTTTTTAATTTTTGATTTTGATCTTACTTTTCCCCTTCCCCGCTTCCTCCAAGATCCAATAAACTTTATGTTCTCTCTCTCCTTTTAAAACAAAAACAAAACAAAACACTAACACACAAAACCCTTGGGATAACTCTAATTGAGCAAGTGAAAAACTTATATAATAAAAGCTTTAAGACAGTGAAGAAAGAAATTGAAAAAGACACTATAAGGTGGAAAGATCACCTATGCTCATGGTTTGGTAGGATTAATGTAAAAATCACCATCCTACCAAAACCAAGTTACAGATTCAGTGCAATCCACATCAAAACACGGTCAACAAGACAAAATGACAGCCTACAGAATGAGAAAAGGTCTTCACTAACCCATCAGACATCTGATCTCCAAAATATACAAAGAAGTCAAGAAATTAATCAAAAGAACAAATAATCCAATAAAAAATGGAGTACAGACCTAAACAGAGA
>LOJH01035873.1:0-19314 GCA_001685095.1 Ellobius talpinus | reverse complement strand
TTTGTGTTTTAATAAATAAAGCTTGCCTGAAGATCAGTGCAAAGCAGCCACACTGATCAGCAATACAGGCCAGGCAGTGGTTGCACACACCTTTAATCCCAGCACTAGAGAGAAATATAAAATGGGAGGAGACAGGTCTCAGTGTCAGTCTCAATCTGAGGGTTTGTAGAGCCAGAATTGCCCCTTTGTTTGTATGAGCCTTGGTAGAGGCAAGATCTCTCTAGAGACTTGACTACTTTGCTTTTCTGATCTTCGGTTTGAACTCCAGTATCTGTCTCTGGGTTTTTACTATTTATACTACATCCAGTGATGTCTTTTGGGTTGGTGTTGTACTTTGCTAAGATCTTCAATTCTGTTTGACTTGCTTTTCTAGGCAGTTTTTGTTATGTGACCTTTGTTTTTTCTCTCTGGAGTGGGCAATTTCCTCTCTTTGCTGTCCCTTATTCATTGCCGCCCCCAAACTCCTTTCCTAATGTCAGCAGCTACAAGGCCTGCACACTATCATGTTAAACTCACCCTAACTTTCTCTGTAGCACTAGGACCTAGCTGAGGACTGCTGATTCCTCTCTTGTGTGATTTCCTTTTTCCATCCAGCAACTCATCAAGACTGAGTCCTGTTGAGCCTAATCAGAAGAAGCTCTCAGTTCTCAGGGAAACAATAAGACACTACCATCCCTCATCTGCAGACTTCCCTCTTACAGAGACTATGAAAGGCAGCTCTTCAAAACCAAGGCCTCCCTCTCTGGCAGCTTCTTCTTTATTCTAATTACACAAAGTTAAAACCAAAACCGACGACTACCTCTTTAAGACTGACACACCTATTCTCCTAGGTGTTCAACAATTAAAGCTTGGAGTCTTAAGTAATAGAAGTAAGTAGACAATGAGGAGAACTCATGTCATAGCCCTTAGCCTCTGTATTGCTTTGACTGATGTGTGTTCCCCATAGTCTCAGGTGTTTGAACACTTGGTCCCCAGTTGGTGGTGCTGTTTAGGGAGATTTGTGAAGTATGGCCTTGTTGGAGAAGTTACGTCACTGGAAGTGGGCTTTGTGTCTTTAAAAGACCCTTGCCATTTCCAGTTGCTTTCTCTGCTTCATGCTATGTAGTTCAAGATATGAATCCTCATCTTCCTCCATCTGCCACCATACCTGGCACTTTTTGCCTCTACTCTGCCATCATAGATGTTTATCTCTCTGGAAACACAAGCCCAAGTAAACCTTTTCTTCTGTGAGCTGCCTTGTTCATGGTGTTTCATTACAGCAATTGAAAAGAAACTAATACAGCCTCCAAGACCAGACAGGAACCCCCACCCACAGGAGGTAAACAACATATGCTACCATCCTAGTACCTCACCAGTCTTTTCCATCAGAGAGGCCATAGAAACACTGGAGATTAAATGCTGACCAGTACTCATCCTGAAAATAGAGTCACTACAGAGAGACGTCCCCTGTGCTTCTGAGAAAAATCACACAGTCATCAAAGCCCTTATCCTTCCAAGAATTTGATCACTTAGAAGAATAATAATTAAAAGAGCAAAGACGCCCCTCATAAGACATTAGTGGTAAATCTCAAGGAGTCTCAACCAAGCTTAACAGTAATAATGAGCAACTTTCAGCTACCTACATGGTTGTAAATGTCCAGCATGAAAGTATAACCCTAAATAAAGTAATTAGTAATATTACAAAACAAATGAAAAATAAAAACAATGAAAAGATGCAATTAAACCAAGAGTTGATATTTTGGAAAGATAGGTAAGATGGACAAATCTTTAGCCAAATTAATCAAAAGAAAGAGAGAAGCTCAAATTAATAAAATCGTAGATGAGAAAGGAAGCATTAGAACAGATGCTGTGACAATACAGGGAATCATAAAGATACACTTTAGAAATAAAATTCTAGAACTGGAAAACTTAAAAAATGGATACATTTCTTGATACATATGATCTATCAAAATCAAATCAAGATAAAGTAAGTAACTCTAACAGACCTCTAATAACCAGTGAAATAACACCAACTAAAAACTCCAAACTAGAAAAAGCCCAGGTCTAGATAGAACTAGTGTAGAATTCTACCAGGCTTTCAAAGAAGTAGCTCCAATACTCCTTAAATTATTCATAAAATAGAAAAGGAAGGAACACTTCCAAATTCATTTCATGGAGGCAAGATTACCCTGATGTCAAAACCAGACAAAGTTCCAACAACAAAAAACGGGAAAGAAAATTATCCATCAATGACTTTAATGAAAATAGATGCAAATTTTCTTAGTAAAACACTTAGAAATCAAAATCAAGAACACAGCAAGAAGTTTATCCACTATAATCAATTCAGCTCCCAGAGATGCAGAAATGGTTTAATATATGTAAATAAATCCAAACAGACTTGAGGACAAAAACCACAAGATCATCCCATCAGATGTGGAAAAGTTTGACATACAGGGAATGTCTCTCACAATAATAAAGAGAAAAATAGGTAGAAATTCCACCGCTGATACTATGCTAAATGGAGAAAAGCTCAAAACAGTTCTATGAAAATTAGGAACAAGACAAGGATATCTACTCTTACAGCTCATGTTCAATGTAGTGCTTAAAGTTTTGGCTAGAGCAATTAAAAGTGAAGGAGATAAAAGGAATATAAAAGCAGAAAGAAGTCAATTTATTTTTGCATGAAGATGCTCTGATTTTATAGATAAAACTCCCTAATAACTCCACCAAAAATTTCTACAGCTGATAAATATGTTCATCAAAATAGCGGGATACAAAATGAAAACAATTTAGTAGCCTTACTACATACAAATTACAAACATACTGAGGAGTCATGAACACAACCCTATTCACAATTGTGTGTGTGTGTGTGTGTGTTTATGCTCATCTTGCTTTCTTGTACAACTCAGGATCACCTTGGCAGAAATGGCACTTCCTATAGTGGGCAGGGCACTCCCATATTAATTACTAATCAACAAAATGCCCCATATGTAGTTGGTTGTTTTATTACTCTTTGTTCTTTGGGGTGCCCACCACCCAGCTCCCAAATAAATCACAGAGTCTTATTCTTTCTCCTGAATACCCAGTCTTAGCTTGGCTTGTTTCTAGTAAGCTTTTCTTAAATTATCCCATCTACCTTTTGCTTCTGGACTTTTACCTTTCCATACACCTTTCTTTACTTCTTACTCCATGGCTTGCTGTGTAGCTGGGTGGCTGGGCCCCGGAGCCCTCCTTTCCTCATCCTTTAGCTCCTTTCCCTTCTCTTTTTCTCCATTTATTCCTTTTGCATGCCAGCCCCACCTATTCACTCTCCTGCCTAGCTATTATTTGTTCAGCACGTTATTAGACCAACCAGGTGTTTTAAACAGGCAAAGTAATGCAGCTTTATAGAGTTAAACAAACGCAGCATAAAAGAATGCAGCACAGCTTTGCATCATTAAACCAATATTCCATGGCATAAACAGATGTAACACAGCTTCAACTAATATTCTGCAACACCCACAGATTTGCCTACAGCTAACCTAATGGAAACAATCCCTTATTTAATGCTCCCTCTTCCTAGCTGTCTCTAGGTTGTAACAGGTTGACCAAAAATTACCTAGAGCAGATACTGATCCAGTAGTAAAACAATCAATAGAAAGATCTAAATGAAGTGGGAGAGTGGAGTAAACAGGACTAAGGGGACAGTGAAGGGAAGGTAGGGACTCCTCCCAGTAGAAGGGAAGTTATTTCTCTTGGAGTTCAAGAGGTTCTCATTGAATTTACGAGGGGTCATTCATGCGAAGCTGTAGGAAAGGATGAGTAGAAATGACTCAAAGACAGCTGCATCACTAAAGCCAGCATGGGGAACGGCTCAGAAAAGCTGGTACCTGGAGTGACTGTTCTTCTTGTGAATAGTTCAACAGGATGGAGAGCACCTTTTCCAGCTAGTTAGGCTGGCCTTAGCTTCTTCCACACAGCTCATCAGGTCTAAGTGTCTCTCCCAAGAGTGGTTACTGATTGCATAAGTATGGGCCTAGCAAATCTAATCATTTTCAGAGACTTCCTGAAGCTGTGGATTTATTTCCTGAACTTAGAGTTGTCTGCAGAATGTAATTTTTGGTTTGTTCTTATATTTTTTATTCATCTTTTTATTTTTACAACCTGACTGCAGCCCCCACCCATCCCCCCTTCCAGTCTCTCCTCCATTCCTCCTTCCCACCTCCCAATCCCCGTCTCTTCCATCCCATCTGGGAAGAGGTATCTTATGAGTATCAATAAAACATAACATATCAAGTCACAATAAGACTATGCACATTCTCATGTATTAAGGCTGGGAAAAGTGGCCCAGTATGAGAAGTAGAATCCCAAAAGCCAGTAAAACTTTGGAGACAGCCCCTGTTCTTCCTATTAGGAGTCCCATAGGAGGATCAAGCTATACAACTATAACATATATGCAGAGTGCCTGTGGTGGTCTCATGCAGCCTCCCTGGTTGTAGGTTCAGTCTCTGTGAGCCCCTATGAGCCCAGGTTAGTTGACTGTATGAGCCTTTCCATGGTGTCCTTGACCCATCTGGCTCCTACACTTCTCCTTAACAGGAATCCTGAACACCACCTAATGTTTGGCTATGGATCTCTGCATCTGCCTCCATAAGTTGCTGGATGATGGGTCTTTGATGACAAATGGGCCAGGCACCAATCTGGTAACAGGAGATGGCCAGTTCAGGCTACTTATTCACTATACCTAGGAGTCTAAGCTGGGGCCCTTCCCCATAGACTCCTGGGGGATTCCCCTGCACCAAGCTTCTGCCTGACCCGAAATGCCCCACTCCCAGAAGTCCCCCTCAGCACTCTCCCACTCTGTGCTCTCCCCAACATGATTTCTCATGTTCCCAGCCCCACCTGCCCTCAGGGTATTCACAAAATCTCTTCTATTTCCCCTTCCCAGGGCAACCTGAGTGTTCCCCCATGAATTCTCCTTGTTACCCAATCTCTCTGGGTCTGTGGATTGTACCATAGGTATTCTTTATTTTTCAGCTAGTTCTACTTATGAGTGAGTTTATACCATGTTTGTCTTTATCACTCAGGATGATGTTTTCTAGTTCTATCCCTTTGCCTTCAAATGTCTTGGTGTCCTTATTTTTAACAGGTGAGTAATATTCTATTGTGCAAATGTACCACATTTTCTTTATCCATTCCTTGGTTGAGGGATATCTAGGCTTTTTCCAGGCTCTGGCTATGACAAATAAGGCTGCTATGCATGCAGTTGAGCAAGTGTCCATGAGGTATGACTGAGCATCCTTTGGGTATATGCCCAAGAGTGGTATAGCTGGGTCTTGTGGTGGGTTCATTCCCAGTTTTCTGAGAAACCACCACACTGACTTCCGAAGTGACTGTACAAGTTTGCACTCCCACAAGCAATGGAAGAGTGTTCCCCTTGCTCCACATCCTTTCCAGCATGAGCTGTAGCTTGTGTTTTTGATCTTAGCTATTCTGCCAGGTGTAGGATGGAATCTCAGAATCATTTTAATTTACATTTCCCTGATGGCTAGGGATGCTGAACATCTTCTTAAGTATTTGTCAGCCATTTGAGATTTGTCTGTTGAGAATTTTCTCTTTAGATATGTAGCACATTTTAATTTTTTTGGCCTCCCTTTAGAGCATCCTTTATCTTAAAGAGCTTCCCTCCAAGAGGGAGGTTTTATCTCAGAGGAAATTACTTTTCAACAGTAGTACATACAGAAGCCAGGAAGGCTGTGTCACAACAAAGGAAGAGTGAAGTGAATGTGTTAATTCACAGGGTTTTAATACCTAGTTTTGTTTTTGAAACAATGCCTCGTTGTCTTTTGTAGACTAGGCTGCCCTTGAATTCTCAGAGATTCATCTGCCCCTGCCTCTCTAATGCTGGGACTAAGGACATGGATCACCACTCTTCACATTTAATAAGTAGTTTTATAATGAATGTTATCTTTAAGGGATGGATATGCACTTATTTCTCTCCACAAACATAGGAATAATAAACACAAAGAAACGTGACCAACCTGTCCTAGTTAGCTTCAGTTGTCAACTTGGCACAGCCTGGAGTCACCTGAGGGGTCTTAACTAAGCAAGTATGCAGAACAGAATGACCTATGGCTCTGTCTGTGAGAGATTGAGTTGATGACTGATGTACAAGGACCTGCTCTCCACAGTGAAGCAAATAAGCATGATCCAGGGAGCAAGCAAGCTTGGGAGTGGCAGGTAGGCAGCATTTCTCCATGGTTTCTACCTTTAGGGTTCTGCCTTGAGTGCTTGCCCTGATTTTCTCAATGATGGGTTGTGACATGGACATATAAAAGGAAGTAAACCTTTTCTTCTCTGAGATGGTCTAAATAATAATGTCCCCATTAGTTCATATATTTGAATGCTTTGTCACCCGGGGAGCAGCACTACTTGAAAGGATTAGAAGGATGAGGAAGTGTGGCCTTATTGGAGGAAGCATGTCACTGGGGGTAAACTTTGAGGTTTCAAAAGCCCATACTAAATCCAAGCCCTCTTTGTCAGCCTACCAATTAAGATGCAGCTCTTAGCTACTCTTCTATGGACCGCCTGCATGCTGCCATGTTCCCCACCATGATGAGAGTGGACTAAACCTCTGGAACTGTAAGCAAGCTTCCAATTAAATGTCTTCTTTCCTAAATGTTGCCTTGGTCATGGTGCCTCTTCACTGCAATAGAATAGTGAATAATACACTCCCCAAGTTGCTTTAGGTGAGAATGTTTTATCACGACAACAGAAAAAACTTGAACATAATCCAAAGATATCATCAAAAAGGGGATACCAAGACCCCGAACAGCAAGGTCAGCTGCAAAGAGGTTCCAGAAGAATGAATTACTGTCTTGAGACCTAATTGTGTAAACTTATTTCTTCAAGTAAATGAAGCCTGTCTGTGTCTTTACCAATATTACTAGACTGCTGATGGGAAATACACAGGTTCTAAATAGTGTGTCCATCAATAGCAATGCATCTTGAAGAGTGGCCCCTGGACCATGTAATACAAGTGAAATAAAGGGGTATAATCACTTTCTGAAGCTGTTATTGCAACTTACCTGAAATATATTGACGTAAAATTAGTTCTAGCATTCTTTGGACCACAGTTGAACTCACAGCCAGCAGGACCTTCTTCCCTTTGAATGTTCCAGGGATGACTCCAGAGTACCTTCTGACCTCTGCAGGTATTCCTGAAGAGACTTTTCTCAAAGAGGGTCACAGTCACAGGTCTAAGGAGTTAACACGTGGTTGTACCTTTTGGGAAATTATCACTGTTCAACCTAAATGAAATGGTATTACTAATGCTGCTTAAATTACTAATGGGCATCAAAGCAGAAGGTCTAGAATTTAGAATTCTTTGAAGTCCCTGTCATTCAGCAGAGAATACATCCATGTGTCCAAGATGAATAAGTCCTGAGTCCCTGCTCTACAGCACACACTCAGGTAGCAACATTGCATTGCACGCTGGAAATTTGTTAGAGGGTGCCTCTCATGCTTAATGCTCTTAGCATCATAAAAATCAGTCATCAAAATTCAACGATAAAAGAGAAGTGCAGGTTGGTAATTTACAGATCCAGCTATAATATTCCTGGGAGGAACATATCTGCCTCATAGGTGTAGCTCAGCTTCCCCAGCCAAGGCTGACCTGAGAAAGAATTCTGTTTCTCCAGACTCATAAGATTACTATTGATTTAGGAAGAAATCAGGATATTACTACGTAGCCATGGAAAGGTATCAAAATAAGCAGAAGAACAATCCTAGCAATGTGTGAAAACAGCACAAAGATAATGAAGAAACAGAGATAAGCACAATAAAGAAGTGTATGTTGCAATCAATATATTTATGGGCTTGTTAGGTGGTTTAGTTATGCAAATTATTAAATTAAATTTTCCTTGCTAAGTTCATTGTGATTGTTTTGTTCAAAATATTTTTGGAAAAAAGTAACCTCATTTATAAACAGTGTTTAAAAGCTCAAGAAATATTGGCTTCCTAAATTTTGCTGTGTTAAATATATATTAACTTGCTAGTTGAGTATTACATAAATACCCAATTCCCAGCAACCGCATGGCGGCTCACAACCATCTGTAATGAGATCACCCTGGTGCCCTCTTGAGGACAAGACCTGGTCAGTCATCCTCATCAACTTGGACCATGAAACCCAATATGGACAAGTTCAACAGAATCGCCATATACAAGCTGCCCATGCATCAGCTTCATGCTTCAGTCCCATTCATTTATTCAGTATTGGGTATTGTCCCTCATGCACCCAGGCCTTTCAACTTTAAAGAATAAGTTAAATTAAAATTAATAACTGTGATGTTTCTTAAAGGGAGTCAGCATTTTATTTTCTCATGTCTGTCCTTTGCAAACTTTCTCCGCACAGTAGTGGAGGATATCCCAATATTCTGTTCATCTCATTCATCTTTAACACCTCTCAGATAATTCATATTGAATTTGCAGTTAACTAAGATCTAATACAAATTTATAAGTAAGTCAAACTCTAGTCATATTGTCTCAAAATTGATTTTTGTGAAACATATATCTCAATGAAATGGTTCATTCTTTATTCTGGTTTCCTCATTAAAATTCTGCTTTCATGCAAACTAGGAATAAGTACCCTTATTTTTCAGGAATATGGCATTTGCTTCACATGAAGCACGCTGTATTCATTGTATATTCTCAGGTGCTTTGTTTATAATGACTCATCTGTATTTTTCCTTTACTTTCTGTTGTACTCAAGTCTCCAGAGTGGGGAATTAGGGTTATTCTTAACAAGGTGAGAATGGAAGATTCTTGATTGCTAGGGGAAACATACCGAGGCCTCAAGTCCAAGTTGCTCTGTGGTATGGTCTTCTATAGCAGTGTAGCACATCGTAAGCATTTTCTCTTTGCCTTCCCAAATTTCTGGGAGATGTTATATTAGTCCATTTTACAATACCTATGTTCTGGTAACTTATAAATGAGAAAGGCTTTTGTGATTCATGGCCCTGAAGACAAATAAGTCCAAGAGCAGCACAGGCATCTGTTCGGCATCTGGTAGAGGTCTTCTTGATCCATGGCAGAAGGTATCACATAGAAAGTAAATGTTTTCAGTTTTATTATAAAGTCACGGATGCCATGAGGAGGGCCCCATCCTGATGCCCTCATTTGACTTTGACTTCCTTTTAAAGGCCCCACTTCCAAATACCACCTTCAAACATGACTTCGTGGATTTTTTCCCTACAATTGACTATGTGTGTGCTTGCGTGTGCATGTATTCCTGTGTGGAGGTACAGGTACATGTGTGACACAGCACACAAGAAGTCATAAAACAGCATTTAGGTATTGAGCTTTGTCTTGCCACTTTCTAGAGAGAGGATTTCTTTTCTGCTAAGTAAGTCAAGTAGCTGGCCTTTGTACGTCTGAAGAGTCGCTGGTCACCACCTCCCATCACTCAATAGTGATATGCTAGGTTTACAAAGACTTTCACTACTACACACGCTTTAATGTGGGTTCTGGAGATCTGAATTTAGGTTATCATATTTGTAGGGTCATTCAAGACAGCTGAGTCACACTCAGAAATGATATATCAAGAGATAAGTAGTTTCCAACAACCTCTTGGGAGACTTTCCTTCCTTTAGACAATGTCTTTTGAACATTTTCTGTGAGGTAGAACAAGGAAAGGCACTGGAGTCAGAGGTCATGATGCACAAGATAAGTACCTGGGTGGAACAACGGAGCCTTCAGAACTTTGAACTGCATGCATGAAGCTCTCTCTGGGTCTGTCCTTCCCCATACTTCATGAGTCCTTGAAATTAATATCTAAAATAATTTCTAGACTCAGTTTCTTACATAGGGTCTTAGACTTTAGTCACCATGGGTCAGAAGATATCATCCTACAATATTGGAATTATCTTTAAAAGATAGTTCCAGAGAACTAATTGCTTAAGATAAATAGCGACAAGCTGCATGGGTGAGCAAAGTTGTGCCATATGGTCGTATTGGGACACAGGATCAGCATTAGGAAGGACCATGCCCATCATCACGATGGTAGTCAGTGCAGACTATGCAACATGCAGTTCAAAATACCCTTCTCTCTTCTGTGGACTTGGCCTTGTGTAAGCTCAGAGCTATGTATGAGTGTCCCTGTTTCTTTGGTATATGTGAAGCCAAAAAGCCAGCTTAACTTCAACATGGCATATTTCGTGCCTTTTTCTTTGCTGTTCATTAGCTTTTCTTTGTATGCAACAACTTTGAGGAACTCCTGAAATATTCTTCTGAGGGTTAGTGCCACCAAGCAGGCACCTAAAATAAAGATTTGCCCTCTGGAATCCAACTTGATGGAGTTAACAGCCATTTTCTTTTCTGAAAAAGCAAGGGGGCCACTGTAAAAACTTCAGTACCCTGGAAGGGATAGCAGTTGGCTTGAGGATCCTGGGTCAATGCTTGAGCATGCTCACCAATCATACTACTCCATGGCTGTAATTGGACATTTCTCTTCTGACCGCCCAGTCCCAAATAACTGGCTCGGAGCCTCAAATTACTCATAAATGCTTAGTCGATAGCTCAGGCTTATTACTAGCTAACACTTACACTTAAATTAACCCATATTTCTAGCTATACTTTGCCACATGGCTTGGTACGTTTCCTCAGTATGGCATTCTCATCTTGTTTCTCTGCATTTGCCAGTGACTGTCTCTTGCCAGAATTTCCTACTCTGGTTCATGCCCAGCTACTGGCCAACCAGTTCTTTATTAGCAAATGAGAGTAATTAATATTCATGGTGTACCAAAAGATTGTTCCACAGCACATGGCCTTTAGGAATCCTTTACCGAGGTATTTTTGGGGCACAAAGTTGTCACTATTATAGGACGTGGTGATGAAGACTCCAAAAGATCCCTTCTGTGTCCCTTAAGCAGTTGCCCAATAGCCATCATCCAAACCAGGCATCACATGACAGAGAAAAGTTGGTAGTTCTGTCTGTGAGTCATTAGCCCTCCTGTTCCTGTACTCCACATTCTCAATTGTGGGGAATTTCATTCCCTTTGGTGATCCCATTATTCTAAAAGGCAGGGAGATGTAGTATATTCTCATCTGGACACCCCAGTCTTGATGCAACTTTCCTGGTATTTGCAGTTGCTATAGGTAATACTGCTCCCTCCCAGTCTTGAGTCTTGAGATCTTCTATCGACCCTGTGCCCACTTGTCTGAGTGGGGTTGCTTCCAATTCTTCTAGCCCTATGGAGGTGAACTGATGCCACCAGATTTGTGGCCATTTAGAGTTAAAAAATTATGGAGAAAAAACAGTTTAAGTTGGTTATCCAGTGCCGAGTGGTCTGCCCAGAAATAACACACATACAAGGAACACTAATTGTACTGAACAGGTGAGCAGGTTATATGTATATGTTTAGGTGTGTGTGTGTGTGTGTGCACGTGTGTAACAATAACAATTAAAGGAGAAGGAAAAAAGATCATAATTTTGAGAGGAGGCAGGGGGAGGGATATGGGAGGAGCTAAATCGAGGAAAAGGAAAGGGGGAAATGATGTAATTACATTTTAATTAAAAATTAATAAACAAAAATAAGAGAACTATAAGTTTGGGATATAGAAGGATTGAAATTCTTTCCTGGAAGTTTATTCTGAGACGATCTGATGAAAATCTACCATTTCTGGGGGAGCAAACAGATGGAATGTGAAAACTGGAAGAGAGCTGGCATGTATCTGGTGCTCACTTTGGGACAGGACATGATTGCTGCGCTCTTGAACTCACAGCTTCCATGATGAGTTGCACAAGGGTCTGTACAAGATATAATTTGTCAGCATGCTATTTTGCAGTGGGAAGGGCTCACAAACCCATACCGCTACTGAGGGTTTTACACAATTAATGGTTGAAAGAAAGGGACAACATTTTCTTTAATGATGTATCCATTGGTAAGGTGCTTGCTATGTTAGTAACTTTTCTGTTGCTGTAATAAGACACCATGAGAAAAAGTGATTTATAGGAAGAAATGTTCATTTTGGCAGCAGACGAACATGGCGACCAGAGCAGGAAGTCAAGAAGTTGCATTCTCAATTGTAAGCATAACCAGAGGGAACCGTGTAGATGTGGCACAGGCTCCCAAAGGCCACCTTCCAGTAAACTTCCCCCAAAATAGTATCCCTGATGGGGAACCAAGTGTTCAGATCCTGAGCCAGTGAGGATCATTCCTCATTCACACCATGCATGCGTTTGCGAACAGATCCTCGCCTGTGCTCTTGCAAACAAGAGGAATGAAACTCATTGAGCTATCACACCAAATCAGAACCAAGCAAAAAGACTTGGAAGTAGAAGGGGATTAATTGTGAGGCAAAAGGCAATCAGTAGGAGTGGGAGTGGATGAGGGGCAGTCACAATGGAAATACAGTGTGCGACTCTAGTGAAAACTCCAGAGTCTCCTGGAACTGGAGTCAGCGGTAGTTGTGAGCAGACAGGGGTGCCGTGAGTGGAAGCTCGGTCCCTGTAGGAGCAGGATGAGTTTTTACCCACTGCCACATCTCTCCAGCCCCAGATTCATTTTTTTTTGCATATGGCTGTCAGCTGTTCTACTAGTTGCTGAAAGGCAATCTCTTCTACATTGTACCGGCTTTGTTCACTTGCCAAAGGCCTTGTTTGTGTGGGTTTGTTTCTGGGCTCTTTATTTTGTTCCATTGATCTCTTCTGTCACTCAGACCACACTGTGCATATTATAGTAGGTATTGAAATCACGCAGTGAGACTGGATGTGTTTTTGATACATTTTGGTTTTGTTTTTCATGTACCTTGGGATGGCTGTTGCAGCTGCTTTCTTCTTAGCTATATTACACCCTTCTGTTTCATACTCCATCTTTTGCCTTCATCTGTTATGAATTTAATATTGGGACCTCCCATTTCTTCTGGGCTGTTATACCCTCCACTTTTATTTAACCCGTTAACATACCATTCTGATAGTAGACGTGTTACCATACCATTGTAGTTAATCTATTTGGTCTAGCAAAGGGCCCGCTTGAACACTGCATTCATTATATCCAGCTTGCCAGTATATCTAATTTGCCTGCATGCTGGCATATTTCTGCTAATGAGCTGTCATATATACGATTTCCAATTCGATAGCTGTATTATATAAGGTAAAATACTAACGTTGCGTAAATGACATTCTCATTGATAAGATCCTGTCACACATCTAAGACTAATATACTAAAAAAAATCAATGTTACATTTAAATTGTAAAGGGATGGGATACGAGCATGATTTCTGGAGCAATGACAAGATCTAATTAATGAATGTTTTAAAGATGGTGTCACTTAGCTGATACAGATCAAATTAGTCAAAACATGCCCTAAGATATTAAGGCGCAGATGCAGATTCGGGAAATACCTGCTACAATTTACATCTTAATATTCCTTATAGACACCGACTCTCACATTTAGAGGTTGCAGAAAAAGACCTCCCTTAAAACCCTGATTGATCAAATAATCTGTAGGTCTCTGGTGTTAATGTTTATCTCTACTGTCACCGTTCTCCCTGAAATCCCTTTATAATCAACATTGCTATGCTATGTGGTGGTAGCAATTTGCTTATTGCTTTTTCAAGTTAGAGAACTATAGGTCCTCTCCTTTCTGTTTTGTTTTTGAGAGTCAGCTTTGTTTTTGCAGTGTCAAGACTTTCATTGCAGGAAGCCAGACAGGGAAAGATGGGATACCAATCCTCCTTCTGGAAAAGCCCGATTGTCCTGGCTCTTACTTCACAGAGAAGAGAATGGCACAGCAAGGTCCTTTTCACTAGAGGAGCCTTCAAGGGCATCATTTCAGCACTTACCACCTGCCGTTCTTCTCATTTCATAATGTGGAACATCTGATATGGAGGTAACTCTTTCATTTTGCCAAGTAAACATTCATAGCTGATGCCTCAATAGAACGTGACAGTGTTTCTAAATAGGGAAATCTGTATTTCAGTGGGTCGAGGTGACCAGGTGTGCTTGAGGGGCTGTGCCTGTGGGTGACAGCTTTGCCTCTAAGGGATGCCATTCATTCTGATGACAACAGGGATTTTTAGTTTCAGAAATCAGCTCTCAGCCTGCTGTAGATGACATCCTGTCATAACACAATTCTACACTGCAAACATCTTCCCAAAGTTATGTCAAAGCCAAATGCTATGCTGTGCTGTCCCCAAGCATCCATGCATTGAAAATACTGTCCCTTGTGAAGCTGCCTAGAGATGGAGGCATCTGTAAGAGCAAGGACTACCTTGAGGTGACTAGGTCATTAGGAGAAGTGCCATTAGAAGGGATTAACATGGGTCTTCTGAACTGAGTTCTTATATAAGGGAGTTGTTCAATTCTAAAAGAGCATGCTTGTTTTTTTAATCTCTCTCTGGCTTTCTCTCTCAATGTGATATATATGATTGATATATATATATACATACACACAATATATATACTGTATATGTATATAGACACACACATATGTATCTGCCACTAGGAAGCCATAAGTCACCAGGTCCTCACCAGAGGTCAAAGAAGTAGTGGTACCTGAATATTGACTTTCAGTTACAAAATTGTGAACTAAATAAACCTCTTTTCTTTGTAGAATACCCGGCCTCAGGTATTTTGTCTTAACAGTAGGAAATGGACTAATTTATCAATTACCCACAAGGGCAACAAGCTTCAAGTTTTTACAGGTAAGGGGCTATTTCTGCTTATGATGGATAGATGACTGGTGGCAGAGTCAGTCTAGAAAAGAAGAACCTTGGATTAGGTTGAGATCTGTTGGCACTGTGCAGCAAAGGCAAGCATATGACTGAATTCACTCAAAGGAGAAACTCAGGACATAAGAAGAAATACCAGTTATGTGGTATTGATGATGTAGAAGTAGATAAACTACCAAGAGACGGAGTTAGAATCATGAAATGAGTCAGTACTGGAAGAAATCCCAAGTTTAATAGTGAGTATAGTAAGAATCAGCACTAAAGTGAAAGGAAGAGCGCAGGAATTGATGAGAGACATGGTCACGTGATTTCGAGAAGGGAAGGGGAAGAGGGAAACTCAGGGTGGAAGAGTCAGAAGTGTGAAAGTATCAGAGAGGATGGGTTGAAGGAGGCTGGAAAAGTCCCCTGTGTTCAGGAGGCTGAAGAAAAGTCGTGAGTCATGGCTGAGGGTGAGCTAATGGGAGCTGGGAGGCAGTGGCTGTAGGGGAGAGGATAGCACTGGTTGTGGTATCCGCTGGGGATGGGAAAGATGCCAGTGAATGTTGTGAGGTGATTCCTCTGGGGTTTCTGCTGTCTTTTGTATCCCTATGCAGCAGACACAGAAGCTCGGAACCCTATCAGAGTGACATTTTCCATAGTGACTGTATGTCAAAATGCCTTGAAAGCAGGAGGTCATGTTTTCTCTTAAGCATGGGGGTAGGTTTGCTCACTCTCCAGGAATAAAAGTTGGTGTGGGACAAAAGTCTATATTCTGCCAGGCAGGAGGTATAGGCGGGACAACCAGACAGGAAGTAGAGGCAGGTCAATGAGAACAGGAGAATTCTGGGAAGGAGGAAGCCCATTCCTCTGCAGTCCTGATCCATCCACAGAAGAAGCAAGAGGTGACTGCCTGGCTGAAAAAGGTACTGAGCCTTGTGGCTAACATAGACAAGAATAATGGGCTAATATAAGAGTTAATAAGAAGCCTGNGAAGGAGGAAGCCCATTCCTCTGCAGTCCTGATCCATCCACAGAAGAAGCAAGAGGTGACTGCCTGGCTGAAAAAGGTACTGAGCCTTGTGGCTAACATAGACAAGAATAATGGGCTAATATAAGAGTTAATAAGAAGCCTGAGCTAATGGGCCAATCTGTTTATAACTAATGTAGACCTCTGTGTGATTTCTTTGGGACTTAACGATTGTGGTAACCGGGCAGGACAGAAACTTCAGACAATAGAAAGTGATGTTGGCCTTGGGACAAAGCTTGTGAGTCTCTGTGCTGGTTAGAAAAGATGTGGGTTCTCTAAGCACAGAGTTCCCATCACTCAGACCATAGTGGGAACAGGTGTAAGGAGTCTACCCTGTAATGTGGGAGTGTGGCTGGTCCCACTGGAGCATAGGAGCTGTGGCTTGTGCTATTGCTGTAAATTCTAACATCCTTTGCCTTTGACCCAGAACTTGTAATCTCCACCTCTCCAATTCTGTCAAGTTACTTATATGCTTAGAGTGGAGTCAAATTTCAGTCTCTCACAGTTCCTTATGATGAGCTTTGAGATCGGAAGGCTGTGTAAAGTGAAGGGAATCCTTACTGTCGATTTTTCGCAGATGAACAAGAGAGTGGCATCTGTAGTGTGGTTCATGTTCCTAAGCCTGGCTTCTAAATTCAAGATGACTTCTTCCCACAACTCAGCCGGACATGATCCATTTTTGATATCCTTTCTGTTCCATACTGCCAAATGCAATACTATCAGTCTTAGCAGATTTAAAGCCAAAGCAAAAGACAGCTGAATGATGCAGTACAGCCATGGGTTTGTATTTGTGGTATACTTCTTGTGAGCCCCATGTACGGCAGCACTCAAAGAGGTGAGCCGTTGTGTGTACTATTAGTTTCTTCATAAGTAGGATATATGGTAAGGCTTCCTCATCCACACAGCACATCCAAGGTTCCTAAATGAATTCCTCCCTAAGTGGACTGCAGCTGTGGTAGAACAGCCTAGGAAGCAGAGCCTGGGAATCCTGATTGTGCACATTCATTTTCATCTTACAAAACTCACCATTTTAATTTGAATTCAGAAGTACTGCCATTATTTTCAGAAATAAGCAATTTTCAATGAACAATTTTGTTTCTTATAATTTTTGCTTTCACTTTGGATTTTAGATTATTTTTTCCACATATGTTGACCCAGAAGAAATATCTTTTAAAGGTGAGATATACTTGAGGCTAACCATTCATATAACTAGGTAAAATAATTTTCGCATGTATTGTTAAGTAGCAAGCTCCTTGGCTGGTGTTTCTGCTGTTCTCCATTGGGCCTCTTTTGTGTAGCAGCACAGCTCATTCTAATTAAGTGTGCTGTGAACAAGATGGTGTGCATGCCTTGTACAGCAAGTCAGGCAGCCTTTATCTTTCCCCATCACCATTTCAGGATGCTTGGGAATTTAAGGCAACCCTAGATATCCTATAATGGAAAGATATTTTTAAATAAAAAAAGAGCCACGGTAACTTTTCTATTTTTCCATGATGTCTTTCCTTCCTTCTTTATTTCTTTTTATTTTTCATCTCTCTTTCTTGCCTTTCTAAATTTATTCTTGTCTCTCTATTTCTTTCCTTTAGTCCTTTCTATTTTTTTTGCTTTTCTTTGATTCTGGGATCAAATCTAGGGCCTCAGGCATGCTAAGTAAGGGCTTAAACCCCAACTATAACTGCAACCCTTATTTAATTTTATTTTAAAAAATATTCTAGTACTTGCTAGGTGAGTTCATATCGTTCTAAAATAAGTCTATAATTACAAATTCTGTGTGATCTTGTTGAAATCAATATTCCTGATGTCTTATGTGGGGCACTGATGAAAGGGTCTCTGGGTGTTGTGGACATTACCTTGCTTGAATACATCTTCTGTGACTATATTTGGGGACTAGAGACTCCTATCTGTTCTAACTAATTCATAGAACAGAAGATGTGAGCTCCTTCATGATGGACTTCTTTTATAGTATAATAGAGATAACAAACCTCTTCTCAAAATATTTTGAAATGCACAGAATGAACTATGTCAAACCAGAGTGTGGCAGATGCTCAGGAGCTCCGTCCTGACACCTTTGGATAGTATGTCTGTTTCATCATGCCCACTTCTGCTCCTAGCCCTAAAAGCATTAGTGTCTCCAGTGACCTTCCCTTGGCAGTGAGTACCTCTTCCCACAGACAGGCAACTGGAGGTACCCTGGGGTCCATTTCCGCCGAGTTCCCTTAGCTCACAGTGACTGGTCCTGGTGTTGGAAAGCCTAGTTCTATTGGATGTAGTTGGTCCATATCACCCTCTCCAGAGCAGCCAGCAGAATCAGCTGAGATCAAGACTTCTTTGGATTCAACCCCTTCCTTTCCCTCCCTCTTTCCACTCCTCTATTTCCCCTAGCTTCTCCTGGAAGCACTTCATACCTAAGTGAAATGCACATGAATCTGAACCCTCAATTTAGGTACTGCCATCCAGAATATGTGAGCCAAGATAAAGAAGAAAGTGTGAATCTTGTCAAAGTAATTTTAGGAAATTGCGACACAGTATGTTTCTCTATTAAAAATAAACACCAAGCAAGGTTCAGTGGCAAGGGAGAGCATTATAGGAATTGACCCTGTGCTATTTGCTAGCAAAACACAGTAGTATGGCTGATACCACAGAGCCTTGTTGGCCATATTCACAGCAGAAGCAAATGTCAATTTTCTGTCATCATTAGAGAAGACCCAGATGTAATGCTTTTATCCGTGGTGTACAAATCCTCAAAGATATCCCTTCAGCATCCCCAACATCTATGGATATGTTACCTTTGGTGGTAAAGGAAAGTCACTTGTATGACTGAGTTCAAGATAGGGCTTAGTAGGGAAATATACGGGGCCCAGTGTGCTAGAATGTAGCAAACTGGAAAAAGGCAAAGACGCAGGCTCTCCTGCAGGACTCACAAGGGGGAATGTGTACTAACTGGCAAATTTCTCATCCTGGCTGTATTAAGCTGTGACGTTGTGAATGTTTGTGATAGCAATGGATGTTAGGAAAAATGGCCAGGGTCAGGGTGCCTTAGACTATGAATTCCATGGCTCTGAATGCCATGCAAAGGACAGAACAAGAACTGCTCTGTCTTAACTATGGTCATGGTTGGTCTTCCTTGCTGCTCGGAGCTTCTATTTCACTGTTAGTCATCACATTTGTCAACCCAGCCTGGAGCCGCTTGGCACCGACTGTCAGACTGGAGAAGGCTGGGATGAGCTTTTTCACACCAATTTCACACTAACTTCACTTTCACTTCACACTTGGGAACACAGACACTGACAGCCAGAATGAAGAGCAGGCTGGAAGTGCTTGCCAATAACACTTGGTGCATGATAGTTACACGGCCAGTGCCTGGGGAGGGTGGATGGTACCGGCGTGAGTAAAAGACTTATATCCTCAATGATGCAGGAACTGTCAGTTTTCTTGAAAAAGATCATATACCCGTGAGAAGTTTGTTTATTCTGTGTTAGATTTGAAATATGAGCTCCCCCACCATACACAGACGCAGGAGTTGAAAGCTTGGTCCCCAGCTGCTGATGTTATTTTGAGAAGTGGTGGATGATGTAGGAGGGTCATCTGTCTATTTGTTACTTTCATTGGTTAATAAAGAAA
>LOJH01035872.1:0-15656 GCA_001685095.1 Ellobius talpinus | reverse complement strand
GTGTGTGTAATCCTCTGCACTGCACTATATACTGCATGCATCCATTGTTCCCTTATCACTGTTAGTGTGTGTAATCCTCTGCACTGCACTAGCTGTGCATGCATCCATTGCTCTCTTCTTACCACTGTCAGTGTGTGTAACCCTCTGCACTGCACTAGCTGTGCATGCATCCATTGTTCCCTTCTTACCGCTGCCAGTGTGTGTAATCCTCTGCACTGCACTGGCTGTGCATGCATCCATTGTTCCCTTCTTACCGCTGAGAGAATCGTGGCTTAGGAAGGAGATGAATTGGCCAGACTGAAATGACTAGGGAATAACAGAATAGAAAAGTAGCCAATGTCTGTGTGCTGTGTAGGCATCAGGTCCTTTGTCACATGCTAAGTTTCATTTTTTTAATTATTGACTAACAACTCAGGCCATTTCCACAATAGCTATCTTTGCATAGATTCTTAATCCTCCCATTATCCATTACATTATTACACAGGAAGCATGGACTTAATTTTTTATTTCCAAACTATGTACTTGACTAAACCTTTTGTACCAGAATCTATCAAACTATGCCACTGACTTAGTCCTTGGCTCTATGTGAGAATAAAACAAAATGGGGTACCCTTCCTTCTGTCATTATTTCCTAGTGCATCAGGGATAAATGTTCTAGAGTAAGTGCTGAACAAATAACTTGTGTGTAACATAGGCTGGAATTTAAAAGAGAAATTGAGATTCTGGAGAATAATATCTCAAGTAAATAAGAGTTTGGAGTTTAGTGTCTGTGTGTGATGATTGATTACAGATGACAACTTGATGAGATCTAGAATATCCTGGGAGGTGGGCCTTCAGTCATACCTGTGGAGGAATATCTTGGTTAGGTTAATTGAAGTGCCCATTGTGGGTGGCACCATTCCCTGTGCTTGGGTCAAGGACTGTATAAAAAGGAGAAAGTGAGCTGTGCATAAGTATTTGTTATTGTATGCTTCTTGGCAGGTGCAATGTGACCAACTGCCTTAATTTCCTACTTACCTTTTAATTATTGCATCATCGTCACATTCTGCTTCATTTCAATTTTCTAAGTATATTTAGTTAGAGTTTTTGTATGCTGATGTGTGAGATTTTGTTTGTGCTCTGGAAAGGCTTTCGTGGAGACTAGAGGGCAGAGCTAGCTGCTAGTTAACCCCAGAAGCCAGGCAGTGATGGCACCTGCCTTTAATCCCAGCACTTGGGACGCTCATACCTTCAATCCCAGAACTTGTGGCTCATGCCCTTAATTCCAGCACTCGGGAGGTGGAGTTGGGAAGTGATTAGACAGGATCTCGGCCCCTTTTGAACTGAGGAAGGAGACAGGTAGGAAGCAACTGGCAGTTGCTCCAGGTTCTCTGATCTTCCAGGTTTTGACCCCGATATCTGACTACTGGTCTTTATTGATTAAGACTAATGAGTATCACGCTTCGTCTGGTGCCATTCCCTGCAGTAATAGACCATAACTGAACTGCAAGATAAACAAGTCAACAACTCTAGATTTTCTTCCTCAAGTCACTGTTGTCAGTGGATTTTAATCACAGAAACATGAAAAGTAAGCAAGACTCTATAACTTGAGCTTTTAAAATCGAATAGCAATTATAATCATTTAGACCCTTCTGCTTCTCATGACAATACTGAGTCTGTATCTAATACAAACATGGGGTAGATAACTCACAATTCACTTGTAATAGGCTCACAGGGGGATAATATACTTGAGGAAAACTATACAAGCTTATAATTTAACTTATATGCAGAACTGTTTGCCACATTTCAAAAGTCATTGCGCTGTACACTTCAAGTGCAGCATCTGCAGATGCTCATGAACCAGCCTATACGAGCATCTGAGACCATCCAATACCTGTAGTTAATTCGTGGCACTGTCTCTGTATACATCTGGTAAGTCATATGCTCCCTCTGCTATTTAAGTATCTTCTAAGACTCTGGAGGTGGCTCAGTCTGTAAGTGCTTACTGCACACGTGTGAGGATCTAGTGTGATCCCGAGCATCCCTGTATGAAAGGTGGATGCTGCAGTGTGCCTATAATCCAGGCACTGGGAGTGGAGTGGGGGGGTGGGGATGAGGAGACGAGGATCCAGCAGCTCACTGACTAGCTGAATTCATGAGTTCCCGGCTTACTGAGAAACCTTCTTTCAAACAGTAAGATGGAGAGAGACTGAGGAAGGAACCAGACTTCAACCTGAGATATCTGCAGGTGTATGCAAATGTGTAGATGCATAAACATCACTACCTCAAAACAGCCCTCTAAGAAACCATAAACTTTTGCTCTCTACAACACTCGCTTGTGTTTATTTTTACTTAAACATCTTTCAATGAGTTAAGAAAGAAGAAGGCACATAAAAATTTTCACTTTCTTAATGTGCTTTTATATTTGTGGAAAAGTGAATACATGTGTACTTAGGTTGGATACCTTACTGTTAGGATCCAGAAAACTAGCTGAAGCTTGAATAAAGAGGAGCAACTGTGTTGTACACAGAGTTATGATCCTGGGGACCTCACTGGATCCATAGGCATTGATGGGATTGGGTGAAACAAAGGACAAGGAGGCTATGGACATGTGGCAGCTGTGGTCGTTTTCCAGCTCTCTCAGGCTGGTTTGTCTCTTGGTTCAGATTCTTTGTCTGGTCTGCTTTAGACTTGTTTCTGCATACCTAGCTCTGCCGTCTCTCCCTTCACACATTAGAACACAGCCTTTCTACTGCTTGCTAGGAGCCAAGCCATATCCCATATTCTCACCTGGTGGTGAGAATCCATTCAGCTTCATTTTGGTCAGATGGCCAGCCAGGGCCAGTTAGTTCTGGGTAGGGATACAGGTCCTAGCATTTAATATGCTACCAGAGCCAGGGATGCTGAGAAGGAAGACCTTAGGAAAACAAGGTAGCAGGCTGGGGAAGTCTCAGGAGGGGAAAGCTCTGCTTCCTTCCTGATGGTTGGTCTTGATGGTCACATCAAACCTAAAGTGAAAAAGCCACTTGCCTACTGGCATTACTCAGAAAATCTTGCTGAAATTGTAGGGTTTTTTTTTAAGACAGGGTTTCACTGTCTACTCTTGGTTATCCTGGTACTCCCTATGTAGACCAGGCTGGCCTCAATCTCACAGAGATCCACCTGCCTCTGCCTGCCTCCCAAGTGCTGGGACTAAAGGCATACTCCTGGCAAGATTGTCATTTTGAGTTTATGTTTCTTCTGTTTATTTTCTGTGGACACTAGTATCACCCGGTATGCACAGTTGCTTGAAATGGAATGTTTAAAAAGTTGGCTGATGACTGGTCTGTGCCCAAACCATGTTCTGATCACAGCTGCTCATGGCTCATGGGTACCTGCGGGCAGTTTCCCTCTGCGTGGCTGAACCTAACCCTGTACAGCATGCTTGATTTTCAATTTTACTAGGGAACATTGTTCTCTTTTCACCCTGGAGAGTTTTGAAAGATGAGGAATTCCTACACTGACTTTTCTTCTTAAGGAAGACAGAAATTGTCTGGTGTTTGGGAGACACCATTTCTCCTGGAAACGAAAGTGTACTTTTGCTATCCCCAGAGTTCTTTCTAGAGCCTGAGACTTGGTTCCCAGTCCTGGTTGATATCTAAGACTGTCACAGGCAGCTGAGCGATACAACAAAGAGTGGAGGGATTTTGCTTCAATGGTTACATAGACCATTTAGAGAGGTACGGGGGGCCAAGGAACAGAGGAACAACATCTCTACGAAGTGCTGGGATGAGGAGAATCTGCTCATGATGCTTAGGTTAATGGGCCAGACCTGGTCCTCATGCTCTGTTCCTTCATCAGTTCACCATTCCCAGACCTGAAGTATCACTTTTGTTATAAATCAGACAGCTGTGCACATGCAGACCCTCTCCAGACTGTCCACAGCTGTCGATGCCTGGATAAAGTCATACAGCCTTAAGTAATGGGACTTTCTAATAGCTTTGGTATCAAGTGATGTGGCTCTCTTCTCCCTCTTTCTTCCAAGTTATGCTGCCTTAGACTTCTTCTCTTTACCCCCTCCCTTTCTCTCCTCTCACTCTTCTCCTTTCTCCCATTTCCCTTTCTCATCCCTCTTCCTTCAGGCTACCAAGCCCCAGACTCTGAATGAACTTAGGGTTTTACCAGAGCTTTTGAATTGGAGCTTGTCCAGCTATTTAAGCCGGGTATCACAAAGCCTGCTATGATTTGCTTAGAAACTGGGTGGGAAGAGGATGGAAGAAAAAGGGAATGCACCTAGGAACAAGAAAGACAAGTTGATACTTCAGTGAGGATCTTGCCCTACATGTACAAACCCTATGGTTAGCAAAGTGCCATTCCACCCCAGGCACATGAAGATTAAGATTGTGAATCTCCATATGGCACGACTTTCTCCAAAATGTATTAGATAACTGACAAGTTCCCCTAATAAAGGTTCATAAAATTTTACAGTTTAGGAAGTGTGTTTTCTAAAGCTGAAGAAGTGAGTTATCCTTTTAGAGGCTTGAAGCTTGGGTTCTACATTCAGGACCCAGAGAGGAGAGCCTTCAACCTCTGTCCCTCCACTCATCTCTGGGAGCCAGACACACATCAGTCCTCAGGATACCTGTGGAACTGGGGATGTCACTGTCAAATCCCAAGCTTTTAGCGAAGTGCAGGGGACAGCACTAGCTGTAGATGTAAAGCGACGACTGCTCTGTGTTGGGATGACCCTAAGCTACTGTGCTGTTTTATCCTCGGGTAGCAGGCAGGATGGTGGATTCTCTGCTTGCTGTCCTTTCTTTCTGTCACAGCAGCCAGCCTTCCTGGACCAAGAGAATACCAGCATCCTGCCAGCTACCTAAGTCAATGGAATTAAAAACTGTAAGGCCTTCTCTAAGCTATAAAATATTCTTTTTAAAGCAGAAGAAAGTCCTAATTCAGCAACAGCCTCACACCAGAGTTTGTGCAAAGTTAATGAACAGAGTTCAGCAGTTCTGGCCCCCTTGACCGAGATGAGCTTACTTTAGAGAGAGGCCTGGTTTGGAAGGTGACCCTTGCTACTAATATTGATCAACTTGATCATTATCAGATTTCTTTTGTGATATTGAGGAATGTGTTAGCACAAAATGTTTCCTTTGAAGAAGAGAAATGTGAGGCCTTCACAGCGTGGGGAAAAAGTTAGGTTCCTAGGATTTATTATCCAAGTTCTATTTTAGAACCAACAGGAAGTTATGTTGTTTAATGGGTACAGAGATTCAATCTAGGGAGGCACGGACATTTGGAAGATAGATAGTGGAAATTGTTACACAGTTATGTGAACACACTTAATGCCATTTAATTATGGTCTTAAAAGCTGTTAAAATGGCAAACTTTATGTTGCATCTACTTATCAAACTAAAAATTCTGCTTTTTGAATTTTTGGAGTTGTAGTATTTCAAAACACTTGTTTTAATGAGAGCAGTAGGGATGTTGGTGGTACCCAGGAAGCCATTGGAATTTTATGACCTAGACTTCTCAGAGGCCACCTCTGCAAGGCTCAGTACATTAGCTAATACACAGTCCCTGATCACTCACGTAGTTCTTCTAGCACTGTGGCTGAGAACAAGCCTCAGTCTCTAGTGCCATCCTGATCTGAATGCGTTCTGTGCATTCCCCAAAGGGCAGACTGTGCACTGTCATGCTGGTACGCCATGGCTTCAGAAAGACTGTCAGTTGTGAGGGGAGTGCTTTCCACCTGTGACCTGTCGGACACCTGGGGGCTCTGGCATATTAAGTATCACATTTGGAGATGAGACATCCTTCTCCAAACGGTGTTTGGTCTGATTTTCATTTTGATATCAGGAACTTAATTTTTAGGGCACTCTGAATCCTTCTTAACTTATGGTGAAGGGGTTAAAATTGAAATTAGATGGCAATTTCTCCACTTACAAATGATTTGCCCTTTTACTAATTAAAGCACTTAAAGATCCGAAGCACAGTGTTTAAGGTTAGTCCTTCAAACCCTGGGAACAAACAAGTCTTTTATGTTGAATTTAATTTGTCTTTTCAGTGAGTATATGTATTAGTTCAGGCTATATGGGTTACAATCTCCAAGTTTTAGGCAGGTTAAAGTAGATTAGCAAATGATAATAACATCCATCAGCTTTGATCGCTTTAGAAAAGAGAAGGTGAGGAAATCAGACAGAAGCCTCTAACTTGATTTTGTAACAAGCTCTCGTAGAAGCATCACGTTCTTTTGATCAAATGACAATATTTTTTCCATTTTGCTAGCTCTTTTGTTCGCTTCCTTTTCTTTTCTTGATAGCTGAGCTGAATGCAATTTAGTATATCACTATAAAAGGGAGCACCTAAATTCAGACATTTCCTTCTGTCCAAATATCTGATTCAAAAGGGAGCTGGGCAGTTTTTGTTTCCCTGGATTTAAAATTGGCTAAGTGAATGACTTCCACATTAAGGGTATCTGAATCATTTAAAAATTACACACAATTTGTGTAACTTCATTTAAGCTATATATGAAGGCATACACATATACTTGTATGTATTATATGTCATTTTAGTAAATGTAAAATATGACTCTCCTAATAACCTTCAGTGTTATTTATCAGTCCTCCCTCGGTTTCCTGCTGTGTGGCTCTTCCTTACACCTCTCCTAGTAAAGACCCCCCCTTTTCCCACTTTCCCCTTCTTGTCTCCCGTCTTTCCTCTCACTGTTTGTGCCCCTTTTTCTTTCCCTCATCTCTGTGGCTTTCCCTGGCTCTATTCTCATGTTTAAAGGGATTTAAGAGCCATCAGGTTAAGCGCCTTAATCCCATGCTACTTCTATTGACATTTTCTGTGGGAATTCTGAATCTTCAGTGTTGGAATCGAAGTTATTTTCTCTAGGAAATAATCAGACCCATATATGAAGAAACTTCTGCTTCTTTGGAAGCCCCTGAGACATATGAGTTCTCTTAGAGACACATTTAGACTGAGTTTGTAACATATGCTTCTCCTGCTTCCCTCTCCCAGTAGAACCTCTTCTCTGCATCATCTACTGACAAAATTCCTTCTAGGTTATTTGATGACTGAAGAAGCAATCTTAGAGATAATGCATAAAATATTAAAATATTCTGTTGTACTAAATAGTGCAGCTCAAGACAACCCATTCACTGCTAGCTTCTTACACATTTTCATTTTGCAGAGTGATTTCATGTACACCCACCCATAGTGCCCCAGACTCCTGAGAATGCCCAAATGATTAGGGGTTCAAGTTCTTTATGTAATATGGTGTGATGTTTGAATCTAATCCACACACACCATCTCCTATACTTTACACACCTCTAGATTACTTATAATACCAAATAAAATGTAAACACTGAAAATAATTATGTTGTGTTATTTAGATAGCGATGATGCAGAAAATAATCTGCACTTGTTTACTGTGGTCACTCTTGTTTGTGAATTACACTCATGTGTAATGCGTGGATACGGAGGAAGGGCAGACATCCACATGGTCTTTGGACCATGGGCCTCCTGTGTGCTGAGCCCTATGTTAGGTTTCAGAAGGTGTGTGAAAAGCAAACAAGATACCTGTGTCATTTTAAGACTTGTTCTTGGTTTGTGTGCTACATTAGAAGTTAGGGTTATGGATGCAGAAGATGTAATAGATCGGCTGGACCCTCTGTAAGTGTAGCTGTGTGTCTGAGTAGATTGTCCTTGTGGTGTGGCCACCCCTCCTTTGGTGGGTTCTTTTGTAAGTTGATGAATTTGGCCAGTTTGTGCAGATGGAGAGTGTTTGTGCCTTAAAAGAAGGTGCAAATTTATAAAACGAGCATTTCATTGGGTCTCAATTTTATTAGGAAGCTAAATGGACAGTCTAATTGCAGAAATCACTGATCATGGAGGAAAGTATACAGAGGAAAAACTACTTGTGTTTTGGATCAGGTCAAGATTTTCCAAAGCACTGAGCAGAGACTCGAATAACACAGTGCCTTCAACCCACATTCATTATCTCAAAATGAACTCTACACTGGGTCCAGTGAGATTGCTCAGCAGGTAAAGATGCTTGCCACCAAGTCTGAGAACCCAAGTTTGATCTTTGGGATCCACATGATGGAAGAAAAGAACTGTCCCCAAAGTTATCCTCTGACCTCCACAGGTATAATGTGACATGCCTGTCCCTACATCCATCAGACACAAAATAAGATCTTAAAAGAGAAAAGAAAACTAACTGTATAGTAAATGTACAGTGGCATTCTCATTTGCATATGATAATGGATCCAATGGTTTTTGTCCTTTAATAATGAAAATTCCAGAAAATTCTTTTGCTGTTGTTTCTGTTTTCTGGGTGCCCTAGACCTGCTGAGGGAATCTAAACCAAGTTCTCATTTCCAAGACTGAGAAGTAATCATTACTCATAGAGTGGGTGGATACTTCTAGAACTCTATTATCTAGACAAAATATTTTAATGACTTTTGAGTACTTAACACAAATACACTTTTGTTTTGAGACAGGATCTCGTTGGGTATCTGTAGCTGGCCTGAACTTGCTGTTTAGACCAACCTGGCTTGGAACTAACTCACAACGTTCTGCCTGCCTCAGCCTCCTAAGTGCTGGGGTTAAAAGTGTATGCCACCATATCCAGTTTAACATGAAGCTTTTAATCTTAACTTTTGACTTACCAGATTCATAGAACTGTTCTGCTGTTGCCATTAAGAGATCTTTGAAGACATTTTCAATGTAGAACCACAGGCATGGACAAAATTTCGGAGAGGTTTTAGCTTTATGAAGTTAAGTATGGTTACATGAGACCCTTACTGCATATTGTCCTTTAATCCATTTTGGCTTTTGTTTGTGCTAGTTGGATCTAGTTTGTATGTGCTGTAGTGAGGCTGTCTGGGAACTTTTGATAATCCACAGTCGTGTTATTTTCAAAAGAATAAACCCTTTTTCTTCCTATCACAGAAAAGTAGTTTAAATGTACCTTGTTTGACTTTATGCTGATTAGTTAACAGCAGGATGAATTTTTCCTGTCATTACTGGCCCCTTTCCAATTTTTGTTTGCTTATCTCCATCGAACATTTCTCTCACACTTCCGAAAGTTTTTTGTAAGCATCATCCCTCTACTAAGAAAATAATCCCCCCCCCCGCCCAGGGAAACAGTTTGCCTGTTTTTATTTGCCTTTTAATTTTGGGGCATATATAATAATGAATTAAGGCAATATAAACTACATTTTATCAATAGATTCTTTTGAAGTAATTTATTGCATAGACAGCCCTTCACTGTCCTGAAATTTGACACTCAAGATTTTCTTTTAGTTTTTAAACATTCATTTCCCCCTTAACTCCTGAAGTCTCTGCTTTCTGTGTTAATATGTGTTGCTATTTGTTTTCATTTACCTGATCATTGACATCATTGTGTTTGTTTAATCCTTGAATTTGGGGAATTAAAAAAGATGCTCTTTTAAGTTGGTCAAGGGTCATCAGTTGATTGATGTTTGATTGTGTGTGTGTGTGTGAGTGTGCGCGCGTGCGCACGCGCGCACACGCACGCGCACACCCATGTCACAGTTGTGTGTTTGGAAGTCAAAGGCAACTTTCAGGAGTCAATTCTTGTCTTATACTTTGTTATTTTGAGACAGGTTCACTCTGTGTAGCCTTGGCTGGTCAGGAACTCACTCTGCGGACTAGGCTGGCCTCAAGTTCACAGAGGTTCACTTGCCTCTCAGGAGTGAGTGCTGGGTGAGTGACTGAAGGTATGTGTTGCCATGCTTGGCTCCAGCCTGTTTATGTTCCATCCATTTTGTTTCTGTTGCACTGTATACTCCAAGCTAGCTGATTCTTTTGTCTTTGCCTCCTACCCCACCTGTGGTAGTCTGAAAGAAAAAAAAATGTCCCCCAATGGAGTGATACCATTAGGTGGTGGACTTTGCTGGAGTAGATATGGCCTTGTTGGAGGAAGTGTATCACTGTGGACTTTGAGGTCTCATATATGCTCAAGCCACTCCCAGTGAGTCAGTCTACTTTCTGTTGCCTGCATATCAACATGTAGCAGCTCCTTCTCCAGCACCATGTCTGCCTGCACGCCACTATGCTCCCCACCATGAAGATAATGGACTAAACCTCTGAAAATGTAAGCCACCCCAATTAAATGTTTTACTTTGATAAGAATTGCCATGGTCGTGGTGTCTCTTTGCAGCAATAGAAACCCTAAGACACCACCCATATGAATGCTGAGACTAAAGATGCCACCACATCTGCCTTTTTTTCTGTGAGTTCCAGGAACTGAACTCAGATCATCAAACTTGCACAACAAACGTTTTCAGTGGCCGAGCCATCTCCCTGGTTCCTGTGTCCTTCTTTAATACTGAAACCCTCTGTGTACCAGAATGGGGAAAACCTTTCCAAGTGTGCTTTGGTATATATTGTCTCTCCATTGCATCCAGTTCCAATTATCAGTTGAGTTGATAAATACAAATCCTATCCTTTGTCTCCTCATCTAGGCTTGTGTAAAGATCTTGGTCCTAGAGAAATCAAGTTAGGAAATATGATTGCTCTGCACCCAATATGCCTCTCTAACTAAGAGAAAATGCTGACTTTTGTGGACATCAGAAACATTTTTCTATGCAACTCGATTTTTCTGTGAGAGAGATTTTTAATGGAATGGCTTGTGGCTGTTTTTAAATGCTGTAAAGAGAGTCTAGAGTGAGAGATTGTTAAAGTTAGAATGGTGCAGAGAGAAATTCAGTTTCTTATTATGAGATTAATTGATAGTCTTTTCAACAGCCATTGGTTTCTCTGGAGAGGATTTTAGTCCCATTAGCTTCACCCTCTACAGTCTCTATCAGAAAGATAGGAATTTTGCAGATGGCATTGGGCCATGCTTCATTTCTGGTCAGATCACACCATAATGATGCCACTTATTCTTCCATAAAAGCTTGTGGAAGTGCACTGAACATCTGCACATAATGCAGCCATTCATGCAAAGAAAGCTGAGGACACTGTTTATCCCAGGGGATCTGCAGGCTCTCTCTTCCTGCCCAGTCAGCCTCAGAAGTTTCAACTGCCCTGGGAGACAAGTGCCAGCAACCCATCAGCCCAGTGAGCCAATCTACAGAAACATGCATTCTCTGTCCCCCTGCATGCCTGGCCAGAGCTGGGGCTCAGCCAACATGCATTGAATTCTTCTGGAGCCTCGACAGCAGCAGCATCTTCTTTCTGTAGCTCCACTCCCAGACCACTGCTTAGACGTATGGCTTCCTGTAGCCGTGTTTACTCTTAAGCACATGTTCCACATAAGTTTTGCCAGAACATATTGGAAGCTTTTGAAATTACAGTGCTCTTTCAAATAGATGTTTCAGGAGTACCATTTCAATGAAAAGTGTAACAATTGCTCTCATTTGTAGTCCTAAGTGGTCATACATGCATCCAATTAGCAGATCTGCATTGACAGCTGCCCTGTGCCACATCCTATAGACAAAGCAATGAAGGAGGAAGAGTCTGTCATGTATCCTGCCACACAATTCAAGGGCAAGAAATGAACACAGACTTTAAGAACTTTGTTATTTTCTTAGAGAAAACTCAGTTTTATTTTTTGTTAATGATTTTATCTTAATTTAGAGCCTATCCTGAAAAGTCTAGTATTCTGAGCACAGTACTTTGCCCTCTTTCTGTATGTCTTTAGCTGATTTCCTGTTGCTTTAGTAGAAACAAACTCCATAGTCTACATGAACTGTAACAATGGTATTGCCAATGGCTTTGAGCTCAGCCCCATTCAGGCCTCAAAGTGTTAATTTTCTATCACCATCATAAGAAGACACCAGAAACTGTGTCTTAAAACAACACACATGGGGGTAGGAGCAGAAGGTAAGGCAAAAGGGGAGGAGGAGGGGAAAGGGGAGTGGGGAGGAGATCTTGAGGGAACAGGATGGTCAAGATGGGAGAAGGACAAAGAAGGAGAATAAGGAAAGCGATATCTTGACTGAGGGAGCCATTATGGGGCTAATAAGAAACCTGGCAGTAAAGAAATTCCCAGGCATCCACAAGGATGACTCCAGCTAAGAACCCTAAGCAATAGTGGAGAGAGTTCCTGAACTGGCCTTGCCCTGTCAAATTGATGACTATCTTAAAGGTCACCATAGAACCTACATCCAGCAACTGATGGAAGCAGATGCAAAGATTCACAGTGGAGCATTGGGCTGATCTCCCAAAGTCCAGTCAAAGAGAGGAAGGAGTGAGAATATGAGCAAAGAGATCAAGACCATGATGGGAATACCCACTGAAACAGCTTACCTAAGCTAATGGAAGCCTTTCAACTCTGGCCTGACAGCAAGGGAACCAGCATAGGACCAAACTATGCCCTCTGAATGTGGGTGACAATTGTATGGCTGGCAAACTGTGGGGCCACTGGCAGTGAGACAAAGATTTTTCCATACTGCTTGTTCTGACATTTTAGAATCCACTCTCTCTGGAGGGATACCTTGCTCAACCTAGATATGGGGGGAGGGCCTTGGTCCTGACTCAAAGCAATGTGCTAGACTTTCTTGACTCCCCATGGGAAGACTTACCCTCTCTGAGGAGTGGATGGGGGGTGGGATGGAGGTTGGGGGGAATGTGGAGGGAGCAGGAGGAGGGGAGGGAGTGGAAAATGGATTTGGCATGCTTATTAAACACACACACACGTTAGTATAGTTCTATAGCCTTGAAGTCTGAGTGCTTCTTGCTTTGCACAAGGAAGACATCAAAATCTCACCTGTTGAAGCTCTTGGGGCGAATTGACTTCATGGCTTATTCAAGTTGTTGGCAGAATTCAATTCCTAGTAATCATAGGACTAATATGGCTGTCAGCCAGGGGCCTGTTTTAGAAACTAGTAACCAAGTGGACCTCATCTTGTGGTCACCTCCATTCCTCAACCAGGACTATCACCTTACTGGAGCCTCACCATTCAGACTTCTGGCTTTCAACCCTAGTTCATTTCTGATAACCAGAGACAAATCTGTCAGCAGCTGGTGTGATTACACAGGGTCCACTTTGATAATCCAGGATCATCTCCCCAGATCAATAGCTTTATTTAGATCTGCAAAATCCCATTTGCTATGCCAAATCACACATCGCATGTTCCGGGGATTAGGATACAAACAGCTTGGAGGTGTCCTTTCATTGTTCATGAAGTCCTTGCACGTGTTGTTTATGACTGGTTAAATACTACAGCCTAGGAGATGGCTGTATGTGTATATGTTCGTTTATATAAGCAAAGAAACTGAAGCTAGAGGAAGCATCACACTTATGAGACCCTTGAATCTGTCAATTTTGACACTGGGATTAGAATCCAGGCTGTCTCTAAAATGATCCCATTTCATTTCTAAAAATCAGCCAAGTGAACCATATAGCTAGGAGTGGTGATACATGCCTGTAGTACCAGCACCCAGAAGACTGACACAGGAAGATTTTGAACAAGTTAGAAGCTAGACCCTATCACCAGAAAAAAATAAAGGTAAAATAATAAAATACTATTGAGGAAGAGATGCTTGTTCACTGACAAAATGAAACAGCTTGGCAAATCAAAGTTCCTTGGAATTCTCTGGGATTCCCACACAAGAAAGAAAAGCCGAGGTTTAATGCACATCATTTTACGTAGCTTCTACACAAAGGCAACTTCCTTAATTTTCTTTTAGTTTTTAAACAAAAGAACTAATTTTAGTTAACGTGTTGTTATGAAATGAATGGCAATGCCTTACTATTTATGCATTTGACATCTTAGTAAATATCCTGTTCTGAAAGCAACCTTTTGTAACATCTGTATTCTAGAATACATCTAAGGATGAGTTCCTTAGGACTACTCTCCTCCTATAATAGTCTCCTGTGTACCAATTCTGTCTTTCCCACAGCACAGTCTCTGCTGACCTCTCCCTCCTGTAAGAATCTCCTGGGTATCAATTCTGACTTTCCCACATTATCGTTTTTGGTTTTTATCCCACTATGAGGAAACTAGCAGTGTTATAGAGTTTATTGTTTAGAAGATAGCTATCTTTATTGACTAGCTTTAATACTCATGTTTTATTTTTATTAAATTTTATTTCTTCTGTTTTCTACCACTATTATAAACCTGAAGGCAAATTCTAGATATATATATTTTTCCTACATGAAAGATAATTTAGATAAAAATACCTCAGTGTTTAGGTAAATATCGCTGATGACCTTTGTGAATTCCACTCGAAGTTGAGTTCAGTAAAGGGCTGGGGAGATGCTGTCTCACATGCCCACTGCCTAGGAGCTGATACAGGTAAATGCTAAATAAATACATACTGCATGGAAGAATCAGCAGGCATACTTATATTTTCCACATACACAATGAGGCCTATGCAAAGGTCTGCTTAAAAAAATCATCAAATAGGTTTTATTTGTACATTTTAATAAAGTAGATGAATTCTACTTTATCATTAATCATCAGCACATTCTTCATTTGAAGATATATAAACTGCATACTTGGTAGAGTGACCAATTCCTATTGACTAAATTCTAAGTGAATTAAACTCTTAGGAAAGGGAATTCCCTAAAACCATTTCCCATCTCACTGAAGCCAGGATTCCCCATGGATGAGGAAACAACACAGAGACCATGGTGCAAATTTAATATCTTCATGTTTATTTTTACTTACACGATTCAGAAGATATGAATGTCTAGTCAGTGTGTTTTTATTTCTGAAATACCATCATGAAAGTAAGTCTAGAAGCGCCACATTTGCTTGTTAATGTGAAAACCTTAAAAACACGTTTCAGGTACACACTTAGAGCTTAAGGGCATCAGATCACTGCAGAAGAATGCTTGCATGATTGCACTGGACAGGAGGAATATCCTTCTGTCTTAAATAATAGTTTTCAAAGGACACATTGAATTCTGTCCCAAATAACTACTTCTAAGAGAGACAATGGCAGATAATGCGCAAAAAATTTATCCTTCCCTATGATGCGAGATTTCCTAAACTGTGTATAAGAAAAACCATAAGAGATAATAAAAACCTCAAAATTAGCTTCGGAGAGTTAAAATACATTGACAGTCATTCATACAACTCCAAATGTGCTATGTTTACTCATTCTGTTCTATATTGTTCTAGCTTTACATACATTCTCAATAGTTGCTTCATTCATTCTCTCTCTCATCCTTATGAGCAGTCATGCAATATTCTTATTTCTTCACACAATATCAGATTCTCCTTAGGAAACTGAACAGCATATTTGTGGTGTATTACTGTTTCATTTAGAAGGAAAAGAGTTTACATGGGTTCATTGCCTTAAATCACACCCAAAGATGTTTCATTATACAACATTCATGGAATCTTGCTGTCAATGATTTAGAATACATTATCTCTCATAGCTCTGCCTCTGAAATTTAATTTTAATTTTATTTGTACATTTTAAGAAATAAATTTCCCTGGAAATTTCTTTAACTAAGTCTATGTGTTCTTTGGGCATAGGGTTGACTGAATTGACTGATAACTCTCCTAACAATCCTATAATATTAAAGAATTGTTCCTTAAATTTCTTGATAGGCAACTGCATAGTTATCCTGAAAGCATGCTGCAGGGGATAAGCCCAGATATAGAGGCTCTGACTTCATGCGCCTCCTTGCTTCACAGTAACCTACAGGCTATGTGTAGTGATAGGGAGAGCGCAGGCCTGCTTTTCGTCCCACCCGGCTCCCG